>JASDQU010103601.1:33849-60579 GCA_032191745.1 Picea mariana
AGGGTGCCACTCGCCGACTAACTGATTGGTAGACCTCTATAACCCCTGGAGTCAAAACTCCGTCAGGTGAACTAGTAGGAGACTAAGGGCTCTAAGGAATAAGGCCCCTGCCTTATTGCGCGCCCCTTAGAATCATCGCGAGCGACTGTCGCAGTCGGCCCTCACGGCATCGTGGGTCTTCTCGAACTAGGTAATCGTTAACCTACAGTTCGAGCCACGGAGGGAGTGCTAGCAGGCGGTGGGAGGGTTGTTGTCCACCCCTCTCCCTCAACCTCTCTGCAATCGTGTGTGACCCCTTTACTCCATATGTGAGTCAAGTCGCAAGCTATCGTCAGCCTACATCACCAATAATCATGTCAGAAATGTCAACATCGAATCATCGATCAAATAAAACATCATAATAAACACATTAACCCAAAGGCACACTCCCTGACTCAGTCCGGAGTCCAAGGGGGTTCTACCGATGCCTCTGCATCCTCAAGGTCAAAAACCCTGCACACTCAATCAAACTAAGTCAATAGCACCCGTCTAATCAAATAATAACACATCACGTCATCTGTCAATCACACCATAATCAAATATAATAGGTCTAATGTCAAAAAAGGTCCATATCACTTGCGAGCAAGTGTCCTCAAATAATAAGTGGTCTCAGTGTGCCAGAGCAGGATATTACACGAATAAACCACAATCCAATGGGTAGGCACTTAGTCTATAGTTCTTTGCTACCTCGCAGGGAGGATAACATCCCTAGTTGGAGCCTATGTTATTACCATAACAATTTTTCAGATAGGATCCAAGTCTCAAAAACTTAGCAAGGGGCTACATCGCTTGGAAGCACAATA
The DNA here is from genome assembly GCA_032191745.1 of Picea mariana. NCBI lineage: Eukaryota > Viridiplantae > Streptophyta > Pinopsida > Pinales > Pinaceae > Picea > Picea mariana. The sequence continues at coordinate 34,692 of JASDQU010103601.1, forward strand.
ATTTGGAGGATAAGGTAACATATGGCATCATACAGATAAATATAGTTGAGGTGCGAAAGGTGGGGCCTGGCAGACCATAGATCTTGAAGTGGTTTAGATCGACAGCCAAGACCCGTATTAGACATTGAAGTAGTGTGTGGTTTAATTATGTGAGAGCAGGCTAAGGAACACACCATGGTTTTGTTTCTTGGATGCGTGGGACCACTAGAGGTTCATCGGGGTAAAACGTGGTCTACCCGAAACCATTGTTTCCAACCCCCGATATCGAAAGTTGACGAGACCCGGCAGACCGTAGATCTTGGAGAGGCCCAAATCGACGACCGAGACACATATCAGGCATTGAAGTAGTGTGGAGGATAATTATTTTAATGTGGGTTGGGGCCTGTATATCAGTCCAAAGAAGACTTAATGAACTAGTATGTTGTGAAGGGAAGTATGGACAATAATGAAATAAGAGACTTGTTTCCCGAAGTGGAGAAGATCTCCCAGCATAAGGCTTCCCTGTTCTCAGTTAGGGATGTGGAAAGAAAGACAATTAACATAGCAATAGCAGATGATGATAAATTTTCTGAAATCAAGATGCATTATGAAAATATTGGTGCTCCAGACAAAGTAAAGTTCCTCAGGAATGCCAGTGACATTCTATATTTGGATTACCTGAGTTTAGGTCTGAGGGTTTCAAGATTGACAACACATGCACTCAAATTAGATGGTTAATTGAAGAAAGAAAAAGCATCCAGCAAAGCCTGGCAAACACAGGTCAAAAGATTGGAATCTGAAGGACCTCAAGGGATAAAGGCTTCTTTAGATGAGAAAGAGAAGATGATCCAAATACTAAAGAATAAGTTGAATATGTCCTCCACAGACAACAGAGCTAGCTGGTCTAGAGAAAGAGAAGGAGACATTTATACAAGATGCACTAAATTACAAATCTAAAGTGTTGCAGCTAGAAAAAGAGAAATAAAGTTGGTTACAGGGACAAGTAGCAACATCAGATATGGTTGTTATCATACCTTCCGATACATAACCTGGATCAAGCACTGATAGATTGGTTCAAGCTATGTCCCAAGTAATCTTACAGATAGGGGAAATCAAAAGCCTTAAGGAGGTCTTAGAAAATATGAAACAAGAGATGAAAATAAAGGATGAAAAGATGGCTCAACTCCAAAGAGAGAATCAAGATTTGCAAGAGAGAGTAAACAAGTTGAAAACAAGGTTAAAATGTAAAAAACTGTTACAAGGAGCTAAGCATGTGATTTGGGATGATATTGTTGTAGAAGCTGCTAAGTTCAGGGTTTATCTTAATTTTATAAATGACAAAGACAACGTGGCTACCACAACACGAAGCAAGTGTACTATTTTTAATGAAACATTAGCCAAGAAACCCTTGGAATTGATTTCCTAAATTTTGTGCCCACTATTGATCTTCAAACTATTGTGGTAAAGGACAAAGCTATGTTGATCATATGGGCCAAGAGAATCATCGCCAAGCACAACTTGCTCAAATCAGTTCAAAACAAAGATATGCAAATGGAGCACAACATACAGAGGTTTAGGGATACATTTGAACAATTGTTTATCAAGGGCCTCCCAACATTTTGGGATGGCAAAGGTAAATTATACAATCAAGAAGACTACAATTCTCTCCTCATTCAATGTAGAATGGATCATTCCAAATTTGAAGCTATGGAGGAAAGTTTGAAAGGCCCAAGTTTGGTAGAGTATTTGGCCATGGACTTTGAGATTTTGAATCAGTTTAAAACAATGAATATTGGGTTGTCGACTATGTCCTAAGCTACGTGCATTGACCTGGAGATTTTGATAAAGGAGATGATGGATTACAAGATTCCTTCTGACTCACAGTGGAAGGAAATCATGTGGCTGGGCAAGGCAAAATGCAATTTTCCCGAAACCAGTTTGTAACCTCCAGGTGTCACCAAAACAACAAGTTCAATAGAGGATTAGGGAAAGAAAGATGTCGTAAAGGAAGGTGAGCAGTCAAAGAAATTTGTCCCTAGTTTTGGAACGTTTTTTTTTTGTTTAATCATTGTAAATCAATTCATATACCGAGACTGTCAGTTGAAATTATCATAATCAGTTTTAGAAGCTAAAACGTTTCAGTTTAACCCATTGTAATCAAATTGTATAAATACTGGGATACTTGAATGAATTAATGTTGACATAAGTGCAAGGGCACCTTTTTGGTTGTTTTGAACTCTATTGTAACTTTCTGAAACTGAATTGAATATATATGCAAAAGGTTTGAAGTCTCTATGAAAATATTCTAATGGTGGTGATATGAACTTTGTTTTTCTTCATTGTATGTATTTCCTATGATTTTATATTCCATTTTGCATTTTATTCTATTTAAATTGGAAAGTTAAAGGCCCAGAATTCATCTTGTGATGCTCTTGGCTTAAGCAATTTAAATTGTGTAATTTTCTTCTTAACGAATTCAAAATTCATTTCAGTAATGCTCTAATGTAGTTATTTGTTTTCTCTATCTTCCTACACTCTACTTAAATTCAAATATAACTCAGATTCATCACCTCATTTAGCCTTTATCCTCTGGAGAGTTCTTCTGGATGATCATTGTTTTCATTCACTTTCAGAATTTTGACTCCATAGCCCTGAGTGTTCCTCCCTTTCATTGCCAACAAATTTATTAAAAACCCCCAAACAAACTAAATCTAGCCACTAATTTCCAAAGAAATATCAAGTGATATGAGAGAACCATCTCTGATTTAATCAGGCTAGTGCCTCAGATCTAAAGCTGGTTGAAACAATTACCTCTGTCATTTGTCTATCAGCCGAACAAAATTTATAGAGTGCCCTCTGTAAATTTTGACTGACTTTCAGAATTTTGACTACATAGCCCTGAGTGTTTCTCCCTTGAGTGTAGAATCAAATATGAAGCTTTAAGTCATTCTTTTCCCAGGGAAGATTTCACTTTCATCCCCGACAACAGTGCCAGAATGTTAGCACTCTGTAAATTTGTTCGGATGATGAAAAAAATGCCATAGGTAACCTACAAACCAACTTTAGAGCTGGGTACTGGCCTGCTTAGATCAAAGAGGGATCTCTCTTGTCACTTGGTCTTTAATAGATGAGTTTTCTTTAACAAATCACTCACTAGGTTTTGTTGCTTTGAAAGTTTTTTATAATTTTGTTGGCATGGAAGGGGACGGACACTTAGGGCTATGGAGTCAAATTTATGAAAATGGATAGAAGCATCGACTGGTCAGTAGAAATCTCCAGAGGATAAAGGATAAATGAGGTGATAAATCTGAGTTATAAATTTTAATTTGTAGAGTGAAAGAAGAAAGAAGAAACATATAACTACATCAGAGCATTAAATAAAATAAATTATGACTTAGTTAGGAAGAAATTAACATATTTTAAATTTCTTTAGCCAAGAGAATCACAAGATGAATTCTAGGCCTTTAACTATCCAATTTAAACAGAAGACAATGCAAATGAAATCAGAAATACAGGAAATACATACAAAGAGAGAAGACAAAACTCATACAACCACCATTAGAATATTTTCATGGAAACTTCAAGACATTTGCATGTGTATTCTATTGAGCTTTAGAAAATTACATTCAAGTTCCCAATAGCTAAAATCATACCCTTTCACTTATGCCAAAACTAATACATTTGGAACTCCTAATATTTATACAAGCTGAGCTCCTTTGGTTTGAAACCGATTACAATGATTAAAATGAAATGTTTCGGTTTTGAAACTAATTACAATAATTACAAGGGACAATTTCAGTTTTGAAACCAGTTACAATGACTAGCAAGAAAACCTTTCATGATCTGGATTATGGCTCCTCTGGCGCTTTTGTTTATGTCTTTTCCACTTGTTCTTCTCTGGTATTCCATGTGATCTATCATCTTCAGTGACATCTGGACATCATTTAGTGGACCCTAGAAAAATGCATTTTTTCCTACCCAGTCGCACTATCTCCTTCCATTGCAAGTCAGAAGGGATATCATAATCTGTCATTTCCTTTATCAAAATATCCAGGTCAATGTAGGAAGCATATGACATGACTGGTAGCCCAAGTTTGACTACTTTGAACTGATTGATAATTTCAAATTCTGTAATTAGATGCTCAACAAGTGTATCTCCTTTCATATTTTCCTCCAGGGTTTCGAATTTGGAACGATCCATTCTGCACTGAGTCAAATGAGCATTGTATTCTTCCCGATCATACAATTTTCCTTTACCATCCCAAAATGGTGGAAGGCCTTTGACAAACAATTATTCAAACAAATCCTTGAACTCTTTCACACTTTTCTCCATCTTTGTGGCTTAGAATGCTTCAAGGAACGATATACACCTTCCTACTTTATCGGATAGGTTTCTTCTGGACACGAAGATGGAAGAGATGGTGATTTTCGATATTAAAGATGCTTGAATCTCGATCAATTAGGGATTCTTCATTTTCCATGGGATATTTCTCTGTTACTGAGGTTATGATAGGATCCCTGGTTGTGATGAAAAATACCTGGAAATGAGTGGAAATGGTATGCTGTTTATGTGTTGTTGAGCTACAGTTGAAAAATGGTGGTTGTTCCAAGGTTTAATGATCCAACATTCAAAACAAAACAAAATAAATGACCAACCCCCCTTTTAGACTTTTCCACTTTTGGGGGGCATGAGAAAGTGGTTTGGGGCAACCTGCTTTTCACCCTGAAACACACCTGGTGGCACCATGTAGCCCCGAATGAAAACCATGGTTTAAATTTCAGCCTGCTCTCCAAAAATTAACCACCGTGCAACTTCTCTCCATGAAATCATCCTCGATCGTCGATCTTGGGAGTTTATGCTATACGATGCATCGGGCTCCATCAACGTAGTGATCTTACCAAATTTAGCCTCTTTCTGCTATATTTATCCCCTTCCCTAGTTTATCGGGCTTTCACACCGGTTTAACGTCCCACTAGATTCTGAAATCTTAATTTTACATAAAAAAATTAATGGTGACTAACATGGGCTCCAACTAGGGATGTTATCCTCCTAGTGAGGTAGAAAAGAATGACAGACCAAGTGCTCACCCATTGGGATTTATTTCTCTCATGTAACTAAATCAATCAACATCTTATTCACAAAATTTTGCTCACACAACTCAATTTATAATCAACATAAAATTAGGGCCTTCTCTTTGGGCTTCAATTTTTGTTGATTTGATTTCAATTTCTTCAACTGAAAAACAAAAATGGTTATATACAACGAAACGGAATGGGTGAAAACTTATTTAAGTGAGGTAATGCTTGAAAAACTTTCCATTCACGGGTCCTCCACCAACGAGATCTCCATTACGTGCATGTAGTAGATAGGCATTATTTCCATAGTATTCCACATTTTTGAAAGGTCTGAGCCACATATGGTCAAATTTTCCATGCTTTCCTATGTCTTCATTTCTGGCATCTCATTTCAACACCAAATCCCCCACTTTGAAATCATCCTCTTTAGTATGCATGTCAAAAGCCTTTTTAATCATGTCTTGGTGTGCTAAGAGTTGTTGAAGGCTTTATCTATTGTTTGTTGAACATTGATTAGTTCATTTTTACTCCTTTGAGTGGCATCAGGTTCATTATCTTTCTCCTATAACAATCTCATCACTGGCAATCCTAATGAAGTAGGAAAAATTTCCTCTTTGACATACACAATCTAGAAGATTCAAGTAGCAATATAACTTTTAGTAGTGATCTTGTCAGCCCATAATGCATAAATAAGCTTCTTGTGCCAAAAATTTTGTTATCTTGTAGCAGTTTCTTGATAATTTTGGTCAAACTTTTATTGGATGACTCAGCCAACCCATTACCTTGAGGGTAATAATCTTTGGAATGGCCAAGACTTATATTGTAATCAATGAAAAAAAATTCCATTCTTTTGGACATAAATACTATTGCATTGTCTGTAATGATTTTGATGGGACAACCAAATCTAGACAAATTATTGTTTTCCAAAAATTGAATCATAACAGTATCTGTTGCTTGCCTTGTAGGGACTTCTTCAATCCACTTGGTGAAGTAATATGTGGTTGTCATTATCCACTTGTGCTAAGATGAGGACTGTGGATGAATTTCTCTTATGAAATCAAGGCCTCATTGTCTAAAATGTTCTTCAACTGAGATAGGCTTCAAGGGAAAAGGATGCAGTTTCCTCTTTCCATAAAAAAAATTGGCATTCTTGACAGCTTGAAAATTCTTTGTAAACATCATAAAAAATGTTAGGCGAATAGAAACTTGCCCTCAATATTTTGTGCACAGTTTTTTTCCAATAATGGTTCCCTCCACAATCACCTTTGTGAAATTCTCTGATGGTTTGTTCTACTTCTAATATCCCACCTAGATCCTTCCAATATAGAGTTGGGTTTAGAATGATGCTTTTAGCTTCAAAAACCTAACCTTGGTTTTTCTTAATTAAGTAGGAGCCTGCACATTTATCAACAAATAAATAATTTCAGCATACCATGGGGATTCAAGGAATTTTTTAGATACCTGCGGGACCTTTTCCTCTCCTGAATCTACTGATAAATCGGCAATGAATTTGATTCCAAAAATCTCACAATTTGACTGTGCCATCAGATTTGCAAGTCCCTTCCCCTTGATCAACTTTGTAGGTTTGATAACAAGGTCATACTATAACAACACAACTATCCACTTGCCCCTTTTTCCATCAGTATCAGGCTGATTCAAAATTTCCTTCACAGAACTGATAGGCACATAAGAAACAATATGAGAATGCAAGGTATAAACTTTAAACTTCTTTAGGGACTTGACCAGTGCATATGCCTTCTTTTCCATGATATCACATTTCAATGGGGAATCTCTCAATGTCCTTTTGTAGTATGCTATAGGCCTCTCAAAATTTTGTTCATCCTTTTGTAATAAAACACCAACAATGGTGTGTTTTGAGGCAAAGGAGAACAATATAAAGTCTTTTGCAAAATTGGGACTAGCCAGCACTGGGGCTTTGGTCAATGCCACTTTAATATCTTCAAAGGAATTTCTAGCATCAAGAGTCCACTTTATCTCACTTTCCTTTCTGAGAATGTTAGTAATATGCTTTATGATTTCAGCCAGGTTAGGGATGAATCTTCTCAGAAAATTTACTTTCCCTAGGAAAGATTGCACTTCTTTTTTTCTTCTAGGTGTGTCAATTTTAAGGATTCATTTAACTCTGTTGGGATATATATTTATTCCCTCCTTTGAAATAATATGACCAAGCAACTTTCCCTCTTCCATGCCAAAGTTAGACATCTTGGAGTTCAATGAAATGTCAAACTTCCTACATTTATGAAAAGTCCTCCTTAGATGTTAACTTTAAGATGTTCTTCATCAGAAACTGAATATACAGTGATATCATCTAAGTAAATAACAATAAATTTATCTTTCTCATCAACAAATCCTATATCCATAGCCCTTTGTAAATTTTCTCCTACATTCATGAGCCCAAAAGGCATTTTGGCATACATGAAGGTTCCCCATGGTGTTGTAAAGGTTGTATTTTCCTGATCATCAGGGTGTACCATGATTTGATTGTACCCAGAGAAACCATCCAGCATTGATATTTTTTGTGAACCAACCACTTTCTGCAGAATTTGATCCATCTTAAGTAGTGGGTAATTGTCCTTGAGAGATACCCTGTTCAGATTTCTAAAGTCTACACATAATCAGATCTCTCCACTTTTCTTTCTGACAGGTACCGGATTTTCCAACCACTTAGAAAATATCAGAGACACTATGATCTTGGCTTCAAACAACTTTTTTATCTCCTTTTCAATCAAGGAAAACAACAAAGGATTGATTCTTCTTAATTTCTGCTTGAAAGGTTTGTGATCCTCTTTGATTGGAATCACATGTTGAATTACCTTAGTATCATAAACTTTTAGATCTTCATAACTCCAAGAGAACACATTAGGAAATTATTTCATTAAAATGATATACCTTTGCTTGACCTCTGGGCTAAGTGTCTTGGATAGCTTGACTATCTTTGGATATTATTGAGTCACACTATTGCAGTCTTCAACATCTTCATCATTAGCAGTAATTTTAGGACTCCTCGCCACATCATTGTTGTCAAAGATTTTTTCTAATGGAACCAGGGCTTTGGGAATGATATTATTTTTTAACTACATTATATCCTTACCAACAATCTGATTCTTTAAATAGCCATCATTTGTGAACACAACTGCATATTCTTCTTCACAACAATATTCCTCATCAATGTTCAAATTTGCAAATTCACCATCCATTTTAAGGAAACTTTCTATTTGTTTGTCATCTTCAAAAACCTACCAGTACTTAATATTATCAGGTATTGTTGGCCTGTGTTTGACCTCAATATCATATCCTCTATTAGGAAAAATTAGAATTTTGAAAACTAAGGTTGAAGTAGCTAGAGCATCATCAATCTGATTCTCCCCCCTTGGAATCACCTAGAAACTATATTATGAAAATCCTTCTAGAAGGTCGAGCACTATATTCCTATATTCTCTTAATCTAGGATGATTTGTTTGATATATTCCCTTCACCTGATTTATAATCAAATCAGAATATCCATGTATAACTATCTTCCTAGCACCCATTTCTTTCAAATTATTCAATCCCAAGACTAATGCCTCATATTCTTCCATATTATTTGTGCAATCAAAAGCATGGTTATAAGAAATAAATTTTGTGGCCAATCTGGGGGGGTAAATCCACACACCAGCTCCTTCTCCTTTTCTATGGACATCTCCATCCAATCTCATGTTCCACATCTCATTTTATGCATTGTTTTGTTGCTTTGAAATTTCCTCAGTTTGCTTATCAGATTTTCCATTGGCAGTCATATTAGTCTCTGGCACCTTCTCTTCAAAACTTGAATCATTAAAGAAAATCGAAGAACCAATCTCTGGATCCATAGAGTAAATGGGATGTTTGTTTGGCTGGGATTTTTTACTGACCATATACTTGAGCAAAACTTCCCTGTATAACCTCCTATCTTGACCAAAAAAAAAGGATAGTGGCATATGACATATCCATTTGCAAAGTCCCTTTCAACTTTGCATCCCATGACATAGACAACAACATGCCAAATTTAGGAGGGATATCAACAACCACCACATCCATGAAGATTTTTTTTTATGGAATTTTAGATAAGGATACCACCAGATCCTTGATTAGGCCCAAACACTTCACCTTCCTTGAATCAAAAGAGAAAAAATCCTTGTATGGCCTTGTAATGTCCAGACCCAATTGGTCCATGACCACTTTGGGCATCAGATTATGGGATGCTCTTGAATCCAACATAGCGTTATGAAAATTCATATCATAAATTTTCAGACTAACATAGAAAGGAGGGACCTCGTCAGCCTCACTACTCTCTTCTACACGTGGGCCAAACAAGATGGTAGGATGATCATCTTGTATATTTAAAGTATCATAAGTATCTTCCATCTTGAGCATCTTAATGATTAGATTTCTATATTCACTATTCTTTATCAGCTGATTGAAAGGAACATAAATTTTAATTTTGGCCATCTCACTTTCAAAGCTAAAGGAAGATGAGTTTTTTTCTACCTCTTTGATGACTGTCTCCTTTCTTACTTCAGGCACTTTCTTTGGAAGTTCTTCCTTCTGCTTCCCTTTCTCCACAACATCATTTGCAACAAAGTCCTTTTTAGGATGACTTGAATAAGGTGTATTATTTTGAGATTCTTTGGTAGGATTTCCCTTTGGAGGATTTGCAAGAACCTTTTTGTTTCAAATATTATATTATTTCCAGAATTGCATGACGGAATTCTACAACCCTGTTTGGTAATATTCTTTTTCCACTAACAACCTTTCTTCATTTTCCTGCATCAATATTTCATTTGCGTCCATGAACTGATCATGTTCTTCTTTAGTTAGAAACACCTCTTTTTCATCACCATCACAACAATGCATATTGTCTTCAAAAGTTTCATCAAAATTTTCATTTACATAATTATTTTGAAAATGAGGTCTTATTTGATGATCACCCTGGTTCCTCTGATCTTTTTGTCTAAGTTGTGGACTTGTTGGTCTTCATTGATTCCTGGGTGGAACATCAGCATGCTCTCTAGTGTTAGGCTTATTATCTAAGGACATCCTTTCCATGATTTTCTCCATGGTCTTCACCATCATTTCAAACCTCTCTTTTGATGACTACGAGGATGAAGGTTGTGCCTTATCCTAAACCTTGTTCATGTCCCTATCAGAATTACACTTGATCTTTCTTGAAGCCATTATATTTACTTCAACTTATATTACATCACTCATAATATCATCTAGTGAAGTGGATCTTATTTCCCTCAACAACAAAGAAAAATCACTTTCAAAGGAATCAACATATCTAAGTTAAGCAACTCTAGGAGGAGGTTTTACTTCAGTAGGAATTGAGTTGTAAAATTTCATAAATCTAGCTGAAAACTCTTGTATTGTTTCATTAGGTGGCATTCTCGTGTTGTTGCACTGGGCTAGCAATTGAAGGGGGTTTTATTGTCACCCCATTTTGCGAGAAAACTTGTTTGAAAGGATTTAAAATTTAGGATACTTGTTGCTAGAAGAGATCTGAACCATTTTTTGACTTCTCCTACAAGGCTTTTTGCAAACATTCCCATTATTGCATCTTTATAATCTAATTATTCTAGGTCCACAAAATCATTGAACTAGTATAGGTGTTTTTGGGCTGACATGTTGCCTTCATCATCATACAACTTAATCCTCTTATTATATTCCTGAGGAATACCATGTAACTGAGAAGGTAGAACAAGAGGGAAAAACCTAGCTGCCATGGCTACAGTAAGAACTTGAAGTGGCTGATTGTTCTGAGTAGGGATCACAACAGGTTTAATAGAGGTAGCTGAAATTAAATCTTAGAACCTCTTCTCATCAAAGACAATTTCATTCCAACTGGATTCAGATCTAGTTCTGAATAGAGTTTGCCCAAATTTAGAATCAAAAGCAAGGTCTTCAATGATTTTCACTCCATGTTTAGGAAAATATAGATATCTTTCTAGACACAAAACTAGGCTTAGTGTCCTTTCTTTACTTTTGTGTACAATTTTCTTAGGATCAGACACAGGGATTATTGATTCTGGGTCTGGATTTCTCTTGGTATGAATTCTCTTGGGATCCAGGATTTCTCTCTCAAACTACTTTATGTTACTGGTCTCTTTATAATGGATTCGCCAAGGTAAATTTAGTCTCAACCAATAAGGTGCTTGATTCACTGTCGCCCTCAAGAATCAAATCTGAAGATTTAAGTCATTCTTTTCCCATGGAAGATTCCACTTTTGTCCCCAACAATAGCATCAGAATGTTAGTACTTTGTAAATTTGTTCAGCTAATAAAACAAATGACAGAGGTAACCTACAAACTAAATTTAGAGCTGGGTACTAGCTTGCTCAGCTCAAAGAGGTCTCTCTCTTGTCACTTGGTCTTTAATAGATGAGTTTTATTTAACAAATCACTCGCTAGATTTTGTTTCTTTGAAGGGTTTTTATAATTTTGCTGGAAAGGAAGGGGAGGGACACTTAGGGATATGGAGTCAAACTTTTGAAAACGAATAGAAGCACTAACTAGTCAGTAGAACTCTCCGAAGGATAAATGCTAATTGAGGCGATAAATCTGAGTTAGAAATTTTAATTTGCAGAGTGAAAGAAGAAAGGAGAAACATATAAATGCATCACAGAATTAAATAAAATGAATTCTGACTTAGTTAGGAATAACTTAACATAGTTTAAATTTCTTCAGCCAAGACCATCACAAGATGAATTATGGGCCTTTAACTATCCAATTTAAACATAAGACAGTGAAAATGAAATCAGAAATATAGGAAATACATACAAAGAGAGACGGAAAAACTCAGACCACCACCAATAGAATATTTTCATGGAAACTTCAAGACATTTGCATGTGTATTCTATTCAGCTTTAGAAAATTACATTCAAGTTCCCAATAGCTAAAATTGTGCCCTTTCACTTCTGCCAACATTAATACATTTGGAACTCCTAATATTTATACAAGCTCAGCTCCTTCAGTTTGAAACCGATTACAATGATTAAAATGAAACGTTTTAGTTTTGAAATCGATTACAATATTTACAAGGGACCGTTTTGGTTTTGAAACTAGTTATAATGACTAGCAAGAAAACGGTTCATGATCCATATTTTGGCTCCTCTGGTGCTTTTGTTTCTATCTTTGCCACTTGTTCTGCTTTGGTCTTCCACGTGATCTGTCATCTTTAGTGACATCTGGACATGATTTACTGGACCCTGGAAAACTACATTATGTCCTACCCAGCTGCATTATCTCCTTCCATTGCAAGTCAAAAGGGATATCATAATCTTTCATTTCCTTTGTCAAAATATCCAGGTCAATCTAGGAAGCATATGACATGACTGGTAGCCCAAGTTTGACTACTTTTACCTAATTCATAATTTCAAACTCTGTAATGAGATGCTCAACAAGTGTATCTCCTTTCATATTTTCCTCCAAGGTTTCGAATTTGGAATGATCCATTCTACACCGAGTCAAATGAGCATTGTATTCTTCCTAATCATACAATTTTCCTTTGCCATCCCAAAATGGTGGAAGGCCTTTGACAAACAATTCTTCAAACAAATCCTTGAACTCTTTCACACTTTACTCCATCTGTGTGTCATGGACTTCTTCAAGGAACGATATACACCTTTTTACTTTATCGGACAGGTTGCTTCTGGACACAGAGATGGGCGAGATGGTGATTTCAGTATCAAAAATGTATGAATATCAGTCAATTAGGGCTTCTCCATTTGCCATAGGATCTTGCTTTGTTACTGAGGCTATGATAGGATCCATGGTTGTGATGAAAAATACCTGGAAATGAGTGAAAATGGTGTGCAATTGATGTGTTGTTGAGTTGTAGTTGAAAAATGGTGGTCACACCAAGTTTTAATGGTCCAGCATTAAAAATAAATAAAAATAAACGACCAACCCCCATTTTATACTTTTCTTCTTTTCGGGGGCATGAGGAAGTGGTTTGGGGCAACCCTCTTTTCACCCTAAAATGCACCTGGTGGCACCATGTAGCCCTAAATGAAAACCATGGTTTAAATTTTAGCCCGCTCTCCAAAAATTAACCACCATGCAACTTCTCTCCCTAAAATCATCCTTGATCGTCGATCTTGGGAGTTTACAATCTATGATGGGTCGGGCCCCATCAGCTTAGCGTTCCTACCATATTTAACATCTTCCTGCTATATTTAGCCCCTTCCCTATTTTATCAGGCTTCCAAACTGGTTTAGCGTCCCGCTAGATTCTGAAATCTTATTTTCACATAAAAAAACTTAATGGTGACTAACATGGTGCATGATAGTTCATAAGTTCAATACAACTTCAAATTAAAAATTAAATGCACAATTATTCAGTTGCTTACTAATTTCATTAGGAAGTGATTGAAAAGTCTGTCATTTTTGGTGTCGTTGTCGAGGATATGTCAAAATTATAGTTGTTGTTTTGTTGTCATTTGGATTTTCATTACAGTAGATTGAGTGATATGATTTATTTTCAACAATTTGTAAAATGTCTTTCTAATCTTTTATATGCATAGAGTTAGATTCATTAGTTTATCCAGAAATCCTCATAAAACTAATAGTTAATGTCACTCTCAAGAGGGAAATGTTCTCATTCAATCAAACTATTTGTCACCTACACCAATTTTTCTTTCCAACAAGAGACATGAGACCTTTGCTCAAGAATCTGAGACTATACAAGTTTCTATGAAAATAGAAGCTTCACCTTTAGAAGATCTGATCAGTGACTAGTACCACTTTTAGGAGTTCACCTTCAAAAGCATAAGATGACCCTAAGAGGAGATGGAACATGAAACTTTCAAGGAAGAAACCCATACCTTCAAAATTCCAATTAGAGGATCAAATGAAGATACCAAAATTAAGAATAACCCTCATTCAACCTTGTTGAATTCTCATGGTCTATCCAAATAAGATATCAACACCTTCTTCTTTGAATTTGACATGCTTTGCAAAAGTTATGATTATGTGTCGGATGCCCAGAAATTGAAACTTTTCCCTACCACCCTCAAGAATGATGCATTACGCTAGTTCATGGGCCTTGGAAGGGGAAGCATTCACATATGGGACCAGATGCTGAAGAAATTCCTAGAATATTACCAAGATTGTTGCAAATACAAAGAGAAGAGGGGAGTAGTATTCAGAATGAAAAAACATGAAGATGAGATCCTTGAGGATTATGTTGAAAGATTCAACTATAATTTCCAAATGACAAGGCAAGGAGATTTCTCTCCCTATACATGACATGTCTTATTATTGAGAGAAATATGAGATGATTGTAATGAACTTCTCAACCCTATGGGAAGATGAGATATCTCCCAGTAGGATTATGATGTCACATTGGAATGTTTTCACAAATATTCTAGAGGTACTTCAAAAATGGGCAAAGGACTAAGAGATATATTAACAAGGAATGGTAAGATCACTGGAATTGAAGTTACAAGAGAAGAAATTGGGAATATGTTAGAGGATTTCAAGACTAATATACTTATTTATTTAAGATCCCATTTGGATACACTACAAATGAATAAGAAGAGGGAAGAAGAATAGCTATCTCTTTGGCTAATTTTTTCCACAATGCAGAAAGAAACACCTGTGAAGGGAATGCCCATTGATCCAAATTGAGGTTTTTGGAATATGTACTAAAGACCATGATACTAGAAACTATCCATCCCTACTAGGATAGAAAGTTGAGGAATCAGAGAAACTATGCTTTGTTTCACAAAAATGACCATGACAACCTAGACCCCAAGGCATGGTTCAAGACCAATCTTAGTATTTTAATTTAGATTGGACTAACCCTTCCATACAATATAATTATTATCCATGGTGTCTGCCAACACAAACATGGGTGGCTCCTCCTCCTCTGAGCCAGTTATGGAAACATGGGTGGAGAAATTCCATTTTAGGAGGCACTCAACAGGACATAACACAATCACCTATTAAACTTCTTCCCCCTCCATAGATGGAAGAATCCACATCAGCCCCTCCTCGACCATAATTTCCTGCAAAACCTATCCCTAACCCTAATAATAGGAGGCCATCCTAACCAACACAAGTTTTTGTAATTTCCACCTACCCTAACTAATCCATATCTTCTCTGGACTACCATGATATCCATATTAGATATGGGAAGACATTAACTAAGGACCAACATCCTATCCATATTGAATATTTGAATGAGGATGTCTGGAGTAAAGAAACAGAATAGGAACAATCTCATGAACCTTTGAGAATCAATCATACACACCCTGAACTCCAAAACCCACCCTATCCAGAAATATTAAACCTAGAGAAACCTACTACTCAACCTGATTTTGACTTCTTAGGGGGACTCAAGAATGTGGGTGTTAAAATACTCTTGTTCCAAGCCATCAAATATGTTCCTATAGAATATTTGAAAGTGGTACGGGAAGGATCCCCAAACTATCCATGTTATGGGTAAACTATTAGACTTAATTATGGGGGGATTTCTCACGGCCAAATATTCTGACCATGGTATCCCAACAGTTAATGTGCATATTAATAATACACTCATTAGTAACACATTAATCGAGCTTGGTGTTGCCATTAATTTTATGATGTGTGAGACCATGGAAACCTTAGGTCGGGCCCCATAAGCCTAGTGCTCCTACCAGATTTATCATCTTCCTACTATATTTAGCCCCTTCCCTAGTTTATCAAGCTTCCAAACTTGTTTAACGTCCTGCTAGATTCTGAAATCTTAATTTCACATAAAAAAAATTAATGGTGACTAACATGGTGCATGATAGTTCGTAAGTTCAATGCAACCTCAGATTGAGAATTAAATGCACAATTCTTCAGTTGCTTACTAATTTAATTAGGAAGTGATTGAAAGGTCCATCATTTTTGGTATCGTTGTCGGGGATATGTCAAAAGTATAGTTGTTCTTTTTCTCTCATTTGGATTTTCATTATAGTAGATTGAGTGATATGATTTGTAGAATGTCTTTCTAATTTTTTATATGCATAGAGTTGGGGATCAACAAGGTAGATTCCTTAGTTTATCCAGAAATCCTCATAAAACTAATAGTGAAGGTCACTCTTAAGAGGGAAATGTTCTCAGTCAATCAAACTATTTGTCACCTACACCAAATTTTCTTTCCAAAAAGAGACATGAGACCTTTTCTCAAGAATCTGAGACTATACAAGCTTTTATGAAAATAGAAGCTTCACCTTTAGAAGACCTGATCAGTGAATAGTTCCACTTTCAGGAGTTCACATTTCATAAATCACCTTCAAAATCATAAGATGACCCTCCGAGGAGATGGCACATGAAACTTTCAAGGAAGAAACCCATACCTTCAGAATTCCAATTAGAGGATCAAATGAAGATACCAAAATTACGAATATCCCTCATTTGGCCTTGTTGAAATTTCATGGTCTATCCAAAGAACATCTCGACACCTTCTTCTTTGAATTTGGCATGCCTTGCAGAAGTTATGATTATGTGTCGGATTCCCATAAATTGAAACTTTTCCCTACCACCCTCAAGAATGATGCATTACGCTAGTTCATGGGCCCTGGCAGGGGAAGCATTCACATATGGGACCAAATGATGAAGAAATTCCTAGAATATTACCAAGATTGTTGCAAATACAAAGAGAAGAGGGGGGAATTATTCATAATGAAAAAACATGAATATGATATCCTTGAGGATTATGTTGAAAGATTCAACTATAATTTCCAAATGACAAGGCAAGGAGATTTCACTTCCTATACATGACATGTCTTATTATTGAGAGAAATATGAGATGATTGCAATTAACTTCCCAACCTTATGGGAAGAGGAGATATATCCCAGTAGGATTATGATGTCATATTGGAACGTTTTCACAAATATTCTAGAGGTACTTCAAAAATGGGCAAAGGAATAAGAGATATATTACCAAGGAATGGTAAGATTACTGGAATTGGAGTTACAAGAGAAGAAATTGGGAATATGTTAGATGATTTCAAGACTGATATACTTATTTATTTAAGCTCCCATTTGGATACACTATAAATTGAGAAGAAGAGGGAAGAATCATAGCTATCTTTGGCTATTTTTTTCCACAATGCAGAAAGAAACACCTGTGAAGGGAATGCCCATTGGACCAAATTGAGATTTTTGGAATATGTACTAAAGACCATGATACTAGCAGCTATTCATCCCTACTAGGATAGAAAGTTGTCTAATAGAAAGTTGAGGAATAAGAGAAATTATGCTTTGTTTCATAGAAATGACCATGACAACCCAAACCCCAAGGCATGGTTCAAGACCAATCTCGGTATTTTAATTCATATTGGACTAACCCTTCTATACAATATAATTATCAGCCATGGTGTCTTCCAACACAACCATGGGTGGATCCTCCTCCTCTGAGCTAGTTATGGCCACATGGGTGGAGAAATTCCATTTTAAGAGGCACTCAACAGGACATAACACAATCACCTATGAAACTTATTCCCCCTCCATAGGTGCAAGAATCCACATCAGCCCCTCCTCGACCATAATTTCCTACAAAACCTATCCCTAACCCTAATAACAGGAGGCCAATCTAACCAACACAAGTTTTTGTAATTTCCACCTACCCTAACCATTCCATATCTTCTCTGGACTACCATGATATCCATATTATATATGGGAAGACATTAACTAAGGACCAACCTCCTATCAATATTGAAGATTTGAATGAGGATGTCTGGAATAAATAACCAGAATAGAAAAAATCTCATGAATCTTTGAGAGTCAATCATACACACCCTGAACTCCAAAACACACCCTATCCAGAAATATTAAACCTATAGAAACCTACTAATCAACCTGATTTCGACTTCTTGGGGGAACTGAAGAATGTGGGTGTTAAAATACTGTTGTTCCAAGCCATCAAATCTGTGCCTATAGACTATTTGAAAGTGGTACGGGAAGGATTCCCAAACTATCCATGTTATGGGTAAACTATTAGACTTAATTATGGGGGGATTTCTCACGGCCAAATACTCTGACCATGGTATCCCAATAGTTAATGTGCATATTAATAATGCTCTCATTAGTAACACATTAATCGAGCTTGGTGTTTCCATTAATTTTATGATCCTGCAACCCAAAACCTCTCTGGGGGCTATCCTTTAATCCTAGGAAGGCCCTGGTTGGACACCATTGATGCTTACATAAGTTGTAGGTCAGGAAACATGAACATTTCACATGGTACCTATACAAAAAAATTAACCTTGTATCCTCCTACCAAACCTGACATAGATTTTGAAACACCACTCTAGGCCGACAGAGAAGATAGTGATGAAGAGGGAGAATCTCTTCAATTCCTCTCTATATATCAGTACTTAGCCATCAGATAGAAAATGTAGGATGATGAAATCAATTATTTCACAACCCTCTCTTCTTCCACAGCCAACTCACATGTTCTTGAGCATGTTATGCATCCAGAAACACAAGCTTCTCTTTCCTCAACAACCATATCACCCTTAGAACACGATTCCTCAAATGAAAAATATCGAGGGTGCACCCAAAAAACCATACAAAACATCTCCAGAAAAACCTTGAACATCAATCATGGATTGACTAGACAACAAAACGATTGAATCGTTAAAGTGATACAAAATCACAGTGATGCCTTCACCTGGGACTGCTATAACATGAAGGGAATCCATCCTAACCTGTGCACACACCATATAAACATTCAAGAAGGATCGAGAACCATCTGCCAAGCCTAGTGTTGGATGAATCCAACACCGAGATACATAGTTAAGGAAAATCTATAGAAATTGCTCACAATCAAATTTATCTATCCAATTCTGGATAGCCAATGAGTCTCCCCTCTCGGCATTATACCAAAGAAAAATGATAAATGGAGGATTTGTGTGGACTATCAAGAACTCAATAAAGCAACACATAAGGACCATTTTCCACTTCCATTCATTGACTAATTCGTGGATACATTAGCAGGGAAGAAATACTTTTCTTTCCTCGGTGTATTCAGCGGGTATAACTAGATCCATATCACTCCTAAGGATCAATCCAAAACAATGTTTACCTATCCATTGGGGACATTTTCCTATCGTTCTCTTCCATTCAAGTTACGTAATTCTCTTGCCGCCTTTCAAAGAGCTATAATTGGTATATTCTTTGATTTAATTCACGAGTGTGGAAATATATATGGATGAATTCAAGACATATGGCAATGAATTTGATGAGGCATTGGAAAATTTAGAGAAAACATTAATAAGGTGTAAAGAATCAAATGTTTCCCTCAACAATGAGAAATGTGCAATGATATTAATGGATGGCATCGTATTGGGGCACTTCATCTTAGCTAAAATCATCCAAGTGCATCCAGAAAAAATCAAGGTAATATGAAAATTCACAACTCTACGTTAAAAAAAGAGGTACAAAGTTTCTCAGGATATGTTGGTTTCTATCGTCTCTTTATTGAAAATTTCTCATGAATTGTTCGTCCATTGTTTGCTTTTCTTAACAAAAATTTCAAGTTTTTGTCGATAGAAAGTTGCCAACAAGCACTTGAAGAATTGAAATCTAAGGTGTCTAAGACTCCTATTTTGAGGGGGTCAATTGGTCCCTCCTGTTTCATATCTCTACAGATGCATCAAACACCGCCATTGGATTTGTTCTAGGAAAACTAGAAGGAAAGTATCCATACGCAATCTACTATGTCAGCAAAAATATCTCACTCGCAAAACTAAATTATACAATCATAGAGAAAGAGTTTCTTATGGTAATACATGCAATCAATAAGCTCCATCATTACATCATAGGATATCCAATAATATTGCACACTGACCATGCAACCATAAAGTATTTAATGAACAAACCTATCACTAATGGCTGAGTAACTAGGTGGTTATTGTTATTACAGGAATATTATATAACCATATTGAATGAGCAAGGAAAGGATAACGTAGTGGCTTATTTTATTTCAAGACTTACATCTAACGAGAACAAGATTCCTATAGAATAGTATTTCCCTAATGAGCACCTATTTTCATTTTCTTCTAAGTCTCCTTGGTTGGAAGATATCACTAATTACTTGGATTCAAAGTAGAATTCCGCATCATTCATCTCCAAAGAAGCCACAAAAGATCATCAAACAAAGTTGGATATTCTCATGGATTGATGGTTATGTCTTCTACACATGATTAGATCTCATCATCAAGAGATGTGTGTGAGAAGATGAGATCTATAAGATATTGAAAGCTTTCCATGATGTTTAGTGTGGAGACCACTTTGAAAACAATAGGATTAGGTACAAGGTTATTTATCAAGGGTATTATTCTCACTCTATATTCAATGACATCAAGGAATATGTAAATATGTGTGATATTTCTCAATGCATGGGAAGACAAGTGTAATCATATGAGATGTTGTTGCAGCCACAATTGGTATTAGAACCCTTTTATAAATGGGCCATGGACTTTGTATCACCAATAAATCCTCCTTCCCACCATAACTCCTACATCCTGGTATGCACAGATTATGTCACAAAATAGATGGAAGCCAAGGAACTTTTGGTTGTGACAGAACAAGAAGTATTGGGATTTCTTCATGACTAAATCTTCATCTAATTTGAGATACCTCGGGAAATAGTTATTGATGGAGTAACTCAATTCACTTCAAGACTCATTAAATAATTGATGGATAGATATAATATCAAACACATGGTTACCACAACATATCACTCGTAGGCTAATAGACAGGTAGAATGGACAAACAAAATTCTTGCATCCCAAAGACCATCAGAATACACCTCAAACAATGGGTTGATAGACTCCCTAAAGCTCTATGGGCCTACCGGACAACATGGATAACTACTACTATATACACCCCATATGAACTATTTTATGGAAAGAGAGTACTATTTTGTATTGAAATAGATATCTAGACACTTAGAATAGATGTACAACTTGGAATGGAATTTACTAAAGCTCGAAATAAGAGACTCTTCGAAATCAATGAGATAGACAAAATTTTACAAGTTGCCTTGCGCCACACAATAGTAATACAACATCAAAGAGATCAGTGGCATGACAAGTTCATTAAAAAGAAAAAAAACAAAGTTGGAAAATGGGCCTTGTTATTTGACTCCAAGTTCAAATACTGCAGAGGTAAATTCCACACTTGATGGCTCGGGCCTTATGAGATTGATATTTTATATGACAACAAAGACATAAAAATTCATACAATTGATGAAGAGAGAACTCCTCTGATTGAAACTTGACATGGGATTTGATTATATCATAGAACCCTATACAAAGAATTCCTTTTGAAGAGGATCACTAGTAGATGGGTCGAAAAAGATCTAGAGATTGTTAACAAGGGGGGAACCCTCGCTGGATAATTCATTCTTGTAAAAAAAATTAATAAAAAAGAGGATAATAAAATCCCATGTCTGAAAACCCTTAGGGGAATACCTAGGGGCATGTTTTGTGAAAATCAGTCTATGGTGTTTCATGACATGCTAAAAATAAAAAAAATAAGGACACTTCACAATTTTATGATGGTTATGTCAAGATCTTTCTAATCAGAATTTTTTACTAATAAAGTATTTTTTAGGATATGCATGGGAGAAGAATGTTGCAACTCCATTTTGAAACCCTACTACTGCAACTTGGACTCTAGTTGTCGTGACTCTTGTTGCTATAACTCTAAATATTGATTTTTCAAATTCATTGCTAAAGATCCATATCAAATGGTATTTCTAGACAAGACATTGCTACTACTCTGGAGAATCAATGTTACAACTATGGAACATTGTTGCAACTTTGTGCACCATTGCTACAACTTTTCACATTACTGCAACTCTCCACATTATCGCAACTTTTCACATGGATACAAATCCAAACACTACTACAACCTTGCATGTTGCTACAAATTTTTGCAACTCAGGACATTGTTGCAACTCGGAAGCACTATTGTTTCCACTCTAACTATTGATACAACTCTTGATGTCGATGAGGATCCTAGTTTTTCTTTAAGGCCGATATGATAGCATGACACAGGTATGAGCCATCATGACCACACATGGTAAGTCAAAAGGTATGTCTCCCAAACTGTGTAATGAGTAGGAATTGATTGGCATAGTTACGACCTAATTGCATCACTAAACACCTGTCACAGACTCAAAATCACCCAACCTACGACACAATTACCTCATCCCATCATCATTCTTAGCCATACCTCGAAATCACCACCCTATGGACCATTAATTCCATGTTGCATATGTAGTTTTCTTGAGCTATAAAAAGGAAGAATGGGGGGCTCGTTAAATCACAAATAACCTACAAAGATTCTCTTATTGGAGGCATATGAGAATATCAGATAAATTTTCCAATAGGCAGGCTAGATGTAATACTTAAACAGGCTACGAGGGTATGACAACAATGTGGAACTCAAATTTACCATAAATTTCATACAAATTAGGAATGAAGTAGTAGGAACAATGGATGACAAAGGAGGTGATAGCAGAGATGATCAGGTTTCCTTAGACAGGAGAATGATTGTATTTCCAATGAAGGCTCAAGCATGAAAACCTTAATAATTTCCTTGAACCAGGAAAATCTCTAGTCAAGAAGAGGTCGAGATTCAATAGAACAACATTACCGATCCCATGGAAGGACGTTGTCATTGTAATGAAATGATACATCAATTGTGAGGGCCACCAAGGGGTAGTATAACTAGAACATATTTGTTTACTAGACCACCCGCGACATGTCAAACTCGTTAACATGACATTTTTCATCTGGAGGACACTGCAAACCATGGTCACACATACATACAAATGTGTCTTCCCTAAGGAATCCCTATCACACCATGGGCTCATAAAAATTCTAGTTGAGCATGCACTACATAGGGATAGAAGAGCATGGAATGAGGTGGTAGGAGAACCAACCATCGATGTAACCCTGCCTAGAAGAGTCATAGTTGTTGTAACTCCACCATGAGACAACAACGTTGCAACTCGCAACTCCATAGGATGAGGTTGCTACAAATCTAGAGGTCATGGTTGTTGCAACTCTGTAGGTCGTAGCTTCTTCTACAACTCTAGAGGTTGTGTTTGCTATAACTATAGAGGTCATAGTTGTTTCATCTCTAAAGGACAAGAATGCTACAACCCCTGGAACTGCAGCCGATGAAAAATAAACCCTGGGCGGTTTTGTTGGAACTCCTCAACAAGATGAAGGAAACCATGAAAATGACATAGAGGTACCAGGGAGAAAACTTGGGACCAAAAGACTATAAAGGAAATGAAAGAGGCCATCATATGCAATGACCTAAAAGAAGAAGATGCAAAGATATATTTTTGCAACTCAGAAAAGGAAAACCCATTATTGTTACACAACAACCAGCATGGGAGGAATAGGAAGAAGAAACAATTGCAGCACAAGTGACAAGACATGATGGGGGATGGTAAAAAATATTCATAGCCTACACTTGATGAAGAAATAAGGGTAGAAAACCTTGTTGTTACACAAGAACCACCAAGAAAAACCCTAGGAGAGGGCCTTTCTGCAATTCTCGAGGTCTACATGGATGATGAAGAAGTTGTGATTCTAGAAGAAATCAAGGCCACTGCTTCCCCAAAACTGGCCAAAATCAAGTAATCTAAAATAGTAAGTATCGATTTTCTTGCACCTTTGTATTCACAATTTTTAAGAAAGCAATGGATGGTTGAGAAGAAGAATAGAAACAACCTCTCTAAATTTTTTAGGATATGGGATTATAAAGGAAAGGAATTTGGATAGGCTATAATACCTTTCCTAGGTAGCAAGATCCATTGTTGCAGAACCAACAGAGGACACTCAACCTGTTGAAATAGAAAAGGCCATTCACCTTGCTAAACTAGTAGAGGACACCCACCATGTTTTCATAGAGGCCATTAATCCTGTTGAACAAGTAGAGGGAACTCTCCCTGATGAACCAACAAAGGACAGTCACCCTGTTGAGCCAGTAGAGGACACCCATCCTACTGTCACAAAATTCAGTTACCTTATTGTCACATAAGAACCAGTAGCATCCAATTACCCTGCTACCATAAAAGAACCAGTAGAGGCCAATCACCATGTTTCCACAAAAGAACCAATAGAGGCCAATCACGCTACTGCCACACAAGAAATAGTAGAGTAAAATCACCCTATTGTCACACAAGAACCAACATGGGAAATTCACTCTACTAGTACACCATAACTAGTAGGGGAAGCATGGGATAAAGAAACAATGGAAGCACAAGATAAAGACCGTGTTTTTACACAAAAACTAGTAGGGGGGAATTTAGGAGAAGGTCTTGTTGGAATCCTATAGGACTACCAAGAAGAGAAGGACCATGTTGTTACAAAAGAACTAGTAAGGGGAACTTTAGGAGAATGAATTGCTACAATTTTGGAAGGCTACCAAGATGAGGAAGATGATGCTACTCCTTCAGGCAAGGAAAACCAATGATGACATCAAAAAACATCAAGGTAGTCTCACCCTCGCAGACTCAAAATAACATTTTGGTTGCATGGAGACATGCAACTATTTTGACTCGGGGGAAGATGATGGGTGCTCAAATTGGCATCTTTGTAGCACCCTTCCAATATGTTTTGTACGCCCTTTTTCCCATTTCCACTCCATCTTAATACCATTTTCATCAACAATGATACATTTTTGGTCAAGGTATAATTATTCTCTCAATATACCATTTCAATACTTATTCTTATGCATTTTTAGGATATTATCACCTTTTGTGTTAAAACTAATATACATGAACAAGGTTGCATAGGTACCTTCCCAACACAAGAGCTGCAATTCTTGAGTATGAGTTGTTGAAACTCCCTATTCGAGCATAGCTACTACAACTCTAGGTTGTTGACATCATTGTTGCAACTCTCATTGTTGCAACTCTTGGTGTTGCAACTCTAAGTACTACAAATATCACTATTTCAAATCTCTATTTTTGTGACTCCTATCGTCACTACAACTCTCAATGTTGTGACTCTCACTATGTCACAATTCTTGCCTCACTATTGCTACAACTCTCATTACATGGCCGTTGTTGCAACTCTGAGATGGGTGTTGTAACTTTGTGCCTATTGTAATATCTCATCATTCAACCGCAAAACTATCATCCAAGTATCCTCCATTAAGTAAAACAACCATACAAGAACATGACAAGGGAAATTGGGAACTATAAGGGAATGAATGACTCAACCACCACTTTCCATATGGTTGATTTAGTTAGCATGTGCTTGATTTTTTCCATCATTTGGAGAAAACAATGTAATGAGATGAGGCATCCCGATTCTCATGGTTGTCCATTGATTCTCTTAGTTAATTTAGGAAGAAACCATTGTGTATAAAGATCCCCACTCTCTCTGAGCTAGGGACAAAGAAAAAGCAGAAGAAAGTTTGTGAACAAAATTGTATTGATCAGCACAATTTTTCATTTAATATATAGTTTTGTTTTTTTCATGTCCACGTAATGGTATGTTGATCATTTAAGTTTCCTACTATGTCCGTATACCAGTACCTTGTCTAATGAAGTAGGGACCCACCCTTATCTCGGTATTGTTTGTATCTTCTATGTTTTACAGAAGTAGTTGTAGTATCTGTTATCACTCCAGGAAACTACTTAGGGATGTAAGCTAAGTATGCCTGGTAACTTAAGAACTCAATACTTTTTTAGCAAATGGATCGATGGGATACCACAATAGCTCAATGGAAAGGTTGCTTATCAAATAGTTAAATGAGCCAGTGCTCTTAGAAACTGTAAATCAGATGAT
>JASDQU010103601.1:67249-79501 GCA_032191745.1 Picea mariana
TTCAACAAAATGAAAGCAATTAGAGAAATGCCTTAGATCACGAAATCAACCAACACTTTATGCAAGCATTGTCAACAAAGAAAGCAAATAAAGACCAGGTTTAAATAAAATGAATATTCAACGACAAGACAACTAGAAATTGTCCATATTGATCTGTTGGACCAACTACAATAAAGGGTTTAAAAGGTGAGAAATACTTTATGTTATTATTTGATGATTATACAAAAATGAGTACATTTTTCTTTCTGAGGAATAAGTCAGAAGCTTTTGAAAACTTCAAGGTCTACAAGGAAATGGTTGAAAATGAAATGGTTTTAAAAATCAAATGCTTGAGATATGATAATGGAGGAGAGTTCACTTCAAAGGAATTTATGGAGTACTATGGTAGGCATGGAATAAAAGGGAAATTCTCCATTGCTAGGATGCCTCAACAGAATGTAGTTTTTGAAAGAAAGAACAAGATAATACAGGAAATGGATCGAACAATGCTAATGGATTCCAAATTGACAGATGTCTTTTGGACATAGGCATCGAATACAATAGTTCACATTCAAAATAGATTAATTCTCATAAACAACACTGACAAAACTCCCTACGCGCTATGAAAAGGAAGACCAAAAAATGTGAAGGACTTCACAGTTTTTGGAAGAAAATGCTTCATCTAAAGATAAGATGGCAGAATGGGAAAGTTTAAATCTCGTGTGGAAAAAGGAGTACATGTTGGTTACTCAATTACAAGGAAATAATACAAGTGTTACAACCTGAGATTGAACAAAGTTGTGGAAAGAATCAACGTAACAATTGATGAAACAGGTAGAAATGAATTAAAAGAAGAAGAAAATGAATCAATGGAACAACTTTACAAAGAAGAAGCAGAAGATGAAAAAGAAGTAGAAGGGGAAGATGAAGAGGATTTGATAGAAGCAAAAGACAAAGTTCAACAAGTGCCTCCAAAGACACCTAGTAGACGAGTACAAAAGAATCATACTTCAGATCAAATTATCATAAACACAGATGTAGGAGTTGAGACTAGAACAAGAATATGTTCACCAAAACAAACACATCTAGCACTCTCATCTACAATTGAACCAACATGTTTTGAAGAGGCCAACAAGGATGAATTTTGAAATAAGGCCATGGATGAAGAATTTGATCAAATAGAGAAAAATGACACTTGGGAATTGGTTCACAGACCAAAGGATAAGAATGTGATCGGCACAAAGTGGGTATACAGGAATAAATTGAATGAAGATGGATAGGTTACAAGGAACAAATCTAGATATGTTTGTAAAGTATATGCACAGGTTGAACGAATTGACTTTGAAGATACATTTTCCCCAGTTTCCAGAATGGAAGCAATGTGATTTCTTTTAGCTTATGCATGCTCCAAAAATAGTAAAGTGTATCATATGAACGTAAAATCATCTTTTTTGAATGGGAATCTTGAAGAAGAAGTCTATATTGAACAACCAAAAAGCTTTCAGTTGTTCGAGAACGTAGATTATGTGTGTAAATTAAATAAAGCCTTGTATGGTCTAAAATAGGATCTAGATTGGATAAATATCTACAGTAGGCAGGGTTCATAAAATGAAGTCAACACAACAACCTCTACATCAAGGTAACTCAAGATAGTATTTTATTATTTGAGTCTTATGTTGATGATATTATTTTTGGAAGTATTGATGACAGGTTAAGCTAGAAATTTGAAAAGGACATGCATAATGAATTTGAAATGCCATTACTTGGGGAACTATTCTTCTTTCTGGGTCTTCATATATGTCAAAGAAACCAAGGAATTTTTATTTATCAATCCAAGTATATCAGAGAAATGTTAAAGAGGTTGAGAATAGAAGATTGCAAACCAGTTATCATTCCCTTACAAACCAATTGAAAGTTGAGAAAATACAATGATTCAAAGCCTACATATCAGAGACAATATAGGCCAATGATTGGTAGCCTATTATATGTGACAACATCCAGACCATATGTAATGCAAGAAGTTGGACATGTGGCACGATTTCAAGCAGCACCAAAGGAATCACATGTATTAGCCGTGATGATGATTTTCATATATCTCAAAGAAGCAAAAGAGTTTGGATTATGGTATCCAAAAGGAAAAGATCTATCACTTATTTCCTACACAGATGTAGATTGGGCAGGTTGCATTGATGACTGACGAAGCACCAACAGAGCAACATTCTACTTGGGTGAGTGTTTAGTATCAAGGCTAAGAAAGAAAAATTCATCAATATATTTATCTACAGCTAAGGAAAAGTATATTACAATAGAAACATGGTATACATAGGGTCCATGGATGAAAAAAACTTTGACATATATACAGGTTGAGTATGATGAGTCCATTCCAATCTATTGTGCTAATATAAGCGCCATCAATATCTCAAAGAACCCAGTGATTCACTCCAAGATGAAGCACATTCCAATCAAGTATCACTTTCTACGAGAATAGGTTGCAGAAAAGAACATCAGAGTTGAATATGTGGTCACAAAAGTACAAGTGACAATCATCTTTACAAAATTTCTTCCACAGGAAGCCTTTGAGTATCTTCACTAGAGACTCAGAGTTATTTCTACTCCAAAATGAATTCTTTTGAATGCTTATCTTATATGTCCTACATGTACACGAGGAAGCACCATAAAGAGGATAGTTCAGGTTGGGCGATCAGATAAGTCAGTTAGGGGAATTAGCCCCAAATGGACATATACCTTTTCTCTTGATGACAAAGGGGGAGAGATTTATCAGATGCATAGAACAGAGGCATGGTTCTAGGGGGACCATTGGTCACAGAGATGTAGGCATGGTTCTAGGGGGAGCATGAGTGGTATGATTTCAGTATTGCATTAGAGTGTTTCCATAAATGACAAAGGGGGATATTGTTGATTAATTGGGTTGGTTTTCACTGATGTCAACCCTTGAAGAAATTCCGGTAGATAATTTCAGTAGCATAAACATTTATGTAATGGACCCAAGTTTGTTTTATGTATAATGGTATGATTTTTGATATATTTGTAGGTAGAACTATTATATATGTATAGTACATGTCATTCCATTTTCAGTGGTATGTGGAACATCACATAACTCATCATGGTTTGAGATTTATGGCCTTACGAAGTTGAAGGACCCTCATATGATTGGCATGAAACCCCAAAAGGTCAAAGAAGTCAAAGTTCTTGCAAAGAAGAAATTATTTAAATGATAAAGTGAAGTGACAAAATCAAAGAGGATTATTTCAATAATGAATTGAAGTGAAAAAGTCAAGAAGGATTATTTAAATAATAAAGTAAATGAAGAAATTTCTAATTATGGAAAGTGGTTGTAAGTAGGTTAACCCTAAAATAAGGAAAACGAGTTAAGTGGTCAAGTGGCTATTGGATACATGGACAAGTGGAAAATTGGGAAAAGTTGGACATAGGTGACTATGTGGACAAAGTGGCTATGTGAACAAAGTGGCCTAAAAGATGCTTCTAAGGAAGCTACTTGGAGAGTATAAATAAGAGGCAAGGCTATCTCATTTTAATCACACTTGAGTTTATTGAATATATAAAGGTGACTGAAGTAACCAAAGGATATCTAAGCCAAATTTCAGTGGGAAGGTGAAGTAAAGAAGGTGAAATTCAAGGGAGGATATATTCTTTTGATGATGTTTTCTAAGGTATGTTATTTAGAGGTCATCTCACCATTTTCGCAATAACCTTTTTTCTATAATGATTCAGAACGTGAAATTGGGTGGACATTAAGAAAACAGATCCAAGTATTGGTGATACTAATTTCATCTTGTGGTTCATTGTATTTTTGGATGTACACTCCGTGGAAAATAGGGTTTGTGGCTAGTCTTGAAACTAGTCTAAAAAAAGTGTTTCGTGTAAAAACACCGCAACTTCTTCATAATAGATCCAAATTCAGTAATACCAAATGTGTTGTTTAGAGTACATTTTGTAGTATTCTGTGTACAATTTTCAGATCCATACAACAAATATTTCGTGAAGGGAACACTCTACAAGTTCACTCTCTAGAATAAGCCAAAATTCAATAAGGTATGTGATCATATACACCAGCTCTACTACAGAGTTACAAATAAGATTTTGCTAATGAAATTGATCATGGATTTTAGTTGAGGTACATGTTGGGTACATGGTTGAGACAAGTAGTTGATGGGTTGGCACATACATGAGGTGTATAGTTGATGATGTTGGTATATCTTGATGAGTTATAGTTGATCGGTAGTTGATACATAATTAATACATACTTGGTACATGGTTGATGCACTTGTTTATGGTATAGGTTGAGTACATGTTGAAGTACAAGTTGATGCATGGTTCAGGTTATTGGTACAAGTTGTTTGGTGCAGGTTGATTGATATAGGTTTATAGTACTATATCTCACAATGATAGTGTGATAGTGTTTCCATCATGCTACTTATATTTCAGGGCAATTGGACGGGGCAAGGTCATGTGTTTGTAGCCACCTTCCAAATGTATCCAGAGAACATAGGGTGTTGTAGCCTCCTTCTGGTTGTAGCTAGAGAATTGGGGAGTTGAATCTTTCCTCATGTAGTAGCTTGAGAAACTAGGGGGTTGGAGCCTCCTTCTAGTTGCAGATGGAAAACAAAGGAAGTTGGTGCTTCCAATGAATGTAATTATTCAAGATATATAAGAAAAATCATTTTGTGGTTTTCTCCCATTCTGTGTTTCCATGTAAAAACATTGGTGCACTCTGTATGTATATGATTATTCATTTTCTCATAGTTTATTTACTCTGCAAATATTGGATGATAATTCTACATTGACATAGCACTTCCATTATATGGTTAAAAAATATTATATTGATCTATTACTGATTCACCCCCCCTCTTAGTAATCCAACAAAGTGTCGATGTAATTTTAGATGTATACGTACAACAATTGTCGAGCTAGTTAGTTTATTCATATCTTGTACTATGTATGTTCACAATTTTGTTACAAATGTTGCTTGGGTTGTGCGAAATATCATTTCTTTAACATCTCTTTTCTTTGTTATATTTTTGAAGAGCTTAAGTGGAAATTTCTCTTTATGCAATTGTTTTCCCATTGAGGAAAATAAATTTGAATAGGTGTCGAGCAAATGTAGTTGCAACATGGAACAATGTAATAGTTGTGGAACATAACTGAGATATATGAGCATGTGAAAGTAAAGGACAAAACTAGATATGGAGAACAATACCATTGCCTTGTTGTTTTGTTACTCTCCATATTTTATATGGAGAATGTGTTGTGATCCAAATTTTCTCTCTAGTGCGACAACTACACCAATGGTTCCGATTGGGTAAATGTTATTGCTCTGTGCAAGTTGGATGATTTTTGTGTCTGGTACAAAACGATATTTTGAACAAACCATGGGAAAGTTTTCCAC
Source organism: Picea mariana (assembly GCA_032191745.1). Lineage (NCBI taxonomy): Eukaryota > Viridiplantae > Streptophyta > Pinopsida > Pinales > Pinaceae > Picea > Picea mariana. Next base: position 72,657 of record JASDQU010103601.1, read on the forward strand.
AATACTTGTTTCATTGAGCGACATAATCCGATCAAAATCACCATGGTCATATATTGTTTTCGGTAAAATATTAAAATTTGTAATCGATATCCCATTACCTGGCAAGATATTTTCCATTGTTTCTGGACAAGTTGTGTAGGGATAGTGAGTGTGATTGTCATCATGGATTTGTTTTCTATCATGTCAGCATTCATAATGCATCTAGTTTTTTTTTCCTTGTCTAATTAGGTGATATACATGACCATTATGTCCCCAACGAACACTTGTCCAGTTCGACGGTTGTTCAAGCCTTCTATCAATAGAATATTGGGTTTTATAAGTTTAGACCTGGTACATTTTTTTAACAGAAAAAGTAATGTGAATGGAAATTTGTATCATTTCTTTTTTTCCATAAATGTACAAGTAGATGAACAATTTGGATGAAGTATGCAGGATAGAGTTTTGTAACCATACCTTTTAGTCTCCGGAGCTTGCACAATATTGGGCGTTTCACTTGCGCTCGTCGATACTTCTTGTGAACTGAAAAGCATGTGTTGTATATGAGATCAACATATTTATCATGGCATAGATGAATAAATAACTCAAGATATTTGTTTGCTAAACATAGAAAAAGAATAATGTATGAATCTTTACCTTTGGCCTTGTCGTTTTGTTGATGTTTCCGATGATTGACTACTCATGCCCATGTTACTCGCCCAACGTTTTATGATGCAAGCATGTGTATATGAACATCAGAACGAATAAATAAGCATATGTGTTTTATATTGTTCATAATTTTTATGGATGTCACATACATGCTCGAAGGGGATGGAGTATGAAATAAGGTGTCAAGGGATACTCATGAGATGTGAGGACCCGATGGTCAAATTGTATGTCTCAGAAATTTTGAGTGAAAAAATGTGTAACACAGAACATAGTATTATAGGGGATTCTGACGGTCAATATGTATATCGCAAAACTCTGGGTGTTGTTTGTAGGTCACAGAACAATAGAAGCGCAATATTGAGCCTGCTATCCCAGGAGTCCAACTATCAGTTTGTATATTGCGGAACTTTGTGTGTTGTTTGTAGGACACAGAACAATAGAAGGACAATTTTGAGCCCGCTAGCCCAAGAACACGTGATTGAAAAATGGCTAAGTATGGAATGGGGAAGTGGTCCATCTGACTCATTATATAGAAGCATGAGTAGAAATGTGAACCCATGAATCCGCCAACCCGCACATCTAGAAAGTTTTGGAAAAATGACTAAGTAAAGTAACAAGAAATGGAAAGTAGAGGGGAAAAAGAAAGGAGAATTCGGTTAAGTATAGAAGAGGGAAAAAAAAGGATAAAAGAGAGTGGGAAAATAGAAAAGGGGAGGGAAATTTTTAGAAACGGGAAGTCTCAACATCGTTTTCTAGTCCAATATTTTCTAGTCATTGTTTCATGAATATTTTTTAGAAACGGGCCCATTGTTTCCAAATCATTGTTTTCTAGTCCAATATTTTATCCACCTACTCATTTTGTGTGTTTGATTTACTATCACTATTGGTATACCTTTTTGAAGATTGTACATGATATTCCTCTATTGTGGCATATCATATTTCATCCTCTTGTCCAAATATTTTTTGTCTTTCAATGTAACAATGCAAAAAATACAATGGACATGAAGGTAAGTTGGTATGTAGAAAGACATGTAAAAAAAAAAATACAGTTTTATTAATTTCATTGTAGTTGTACAAAAAATATAGTTGACATGAAGATAAGTTATTATGTTGGAAGATATGTAGTATATACATACAATAAATTAGGTGCAAAGTAGTAGAATAACTATACAAACAATAAATGAAATACAAAACAATGGACTATGAAATAATAGTAGAAGCATGCACCTTTGTATCTCTTCTTCTACATGTTTGGTTAAGAGTCCTTCGTCTTCTCTAGTTATTCTGTATGTTTTAATGTGGGAACGCACAAAATACAATGAAAATTTATGTGAGTTGGTATGTAAGGGAAAACAAGTAATATGTACATATAATAAATGAGAATCAAAGGAATAGAATATAAGATAGAGTTAGAAGCATGAACCTTTGTTTTTCTTGATCCATGGTTGTGGTTATATAGAAGTTTTCCTCGCCAAATATATTACAAGCCACAAAATAATAAGAAAATGGATGCTCCTAGCTGAATGATTTGGTTTTGTGTAACAAAGTATCCAGATATGATTTGAGACATGGAAATATGATTCTGTAATATGTTTGATGTATATTTAATAATTCAAGTACAAGACAAATTGTATCATGGTCATACCAATATGTGTCTAAGATAAAGATGGTGCATTGGGAAATGGACACATTTGACCATACACGGTCAAGAAGTGTGTTTTGTACATGTTTTATCTTAAGCAAAAGAAACCGAAGATTGTAATTGCACGTGTATTTTTACAATTCATTTGTTATGGCACTATTTTGTAGCATGTCAACATTGAAGTGTCCTAGAATGATAATGGTTTCATTCAGAAATTCAATATTGCAATTTGCAGTCCACGAAAAATTACTCTTGCTAGCACCATCTCAACATATTTTTCTTCGAAATGCATATGATCCAAAATGTTTATATGTTTTTTCACTAATATCATCACTCCATGTGTAATGTAACTTGATATGCAAGTGTGATATGAAAATTGCTTATTTTGCATGCATAATGTCATGTATGTTTCCTGCAAGCACAAAATATCAGATTGCATTATGTCATAGTCATTGAGTATATCATCCATATGTGCATTTAAATTGTGTATGTTAAGTGAGAGAATTGATAGAGATGAGTTTGTTTGTATGAATTGGTTATCATATTGTATATTCCATTTTGCACTAGTCCGAAGGAGTTGCATCTTAGTAGAAAATCTATGTTTGAATTTGAAGTTATCATTTGTAAGAGCACTTACAAAATACAAGGACTCTATGTTTCTGACACAAGACAAAGTTGTGTATTCAAGTCCATGGATTTGTATTCCAACAAGGTTGAAGGAAACACTATCAAGTGTTAGTCCTTGTGAGTTGTGGATTGTACGTGCCCATGAAAGTTGAATTGGAAACAGTTTTTGAATCTTTAGTTGACTTGTCTTCGCCGATGTTGATATTGGGCTTGATATTCACAATATAGGTGTCCATTCATGCAAAGTGTTTGAATTATATAGATAATATAACTTGTTCTCTTTTTTGTGGCCAATGTGCATGTCATGGAACTTAATCCAAAGTAGATCAACTTTGTATGTTTTGGTATAATCTTTGAGTAGTTAATCTGCACCATTCACTAGGTCATCCTATGAATCATACTTCCAGGAATTGACACTCTTTTTGAGGTACTTGAATAGGCCTGACATATTCATTTTTTACATAGTGAGAGGCCCTTAAATAATCCTCACAACCTTAAATGTTTACTTAAATAGGTTTGTTAGAGTACATTTTTCCTCGAATTTTTCAATACAATCTTGTAAAAAATTAAGCCATAGAACTTGGAGAAATATATATCTTGAAAAATATGTAAATATGTATGTTTATAGATCTATATTTATAACCTACTAAAATATGTCACCGAAAAAGATGGATAATTCCTTGAAATGGCGTGCAAAATTCTTGCAGCTTGGTTATCATTGTATCATACTTAGCCCTTCTACACCTACCTACAGTTTTCTTCTACAAGAATATTTTGCAAAGGAAACAAGCTTGAGATCATCTTTTTCATGTGAAAGACACGAGTTTGATTCTCGTACAGGATAGGTAGGTACTCATTCCCGAGAAAGATGAGAATATCATCGAGGGCAAGGTGTGAAGGCTAAAGAATTTCCTTATTCAATTGAGGCATTAGATTTCTACTTCGTCACATACAAAAAAGGACCAAGATTTGTAATTCTAGAAAAAATGATAGCCAGAGTTGTGAAGACGACATTGGCATGCACATGGTGCAGAGCCTCAGGAAAAAAATGGAGTAAAATTTAAGATGAGGAGAAAAAAATATGCCAACCTCTATGGAAATTCTATAGGACAAGAATGATGAATAAATACTTAAACATTCTAACTTGCAAACTGTAAACAGTAAAGAGTAAACAATGAATACAAATGAAATTATGGTATTAAAACCTACTCGTTGATGATGAACGACATAATCACAATTCCAATTGCGGGTGGAGGGATTGAACCCTGCAAAGTGAAAAAAATAACTCCAACTGTGGGTGTAGGACCCCAACCTTGCAAAGTTGAAGCAAACAAAAGCAAGCAATAACCAACAAACTAGGGATAAATCAACAGGTCCAACTACAGGTGAAAGACCTCAACCTTGCAAAATTGAACCAAGCAACAACAAGCAACATCCAACAAACCAATGAAACAATAAATAATATATGTATCTTCAATGATGACTAAATTGTATTTCAAGAATAAAATAAAAATGAAACATATGACGACTATGCGAGTGGAAATACTTAAACATTCTTATGTGCAAACTGTAAACAATAAATAGTAAACAACGAATACGAATGAAACTATGGTGTTGAAACTTACTCATCAATGATGAACGACATAATCACAGGCCCAATTGCAGGTGTAGGACTTGAACCCTGCAAAGTGCAAAAATAACTCCAACTACGAGTGCATGACTCCAACCTTGCAAAGTTAAAGTAAGAAAAGAAAGAAACAAGAAACAAACCGGTGAGAAAGCATCGACAGGTCCAACTGCAGGTGCATGACCTCAACCTTGCAAAGTTTAACCAAACAACAACAACCAACAACCAACGAACCAATGAACTAGTGAACAAGAAGAAACCAATGAACCGATAAAGGATATATGTATATTCAACGATGACTAAATTTCATTCCAAGCATAGAATAAATATGAAACATATGATGACTATGCGAGTGGCAGTGGACAACAATATTGTCCAAATTCACTACAAGATTGTATGGAAAAATTCGAGGAAAAATGTACTCTGACAGACCTATTTAAGTAAACATTTAAGAGTGTGAGGTATGTTTAAGGGCCTCTTCCTATGTAAACATTTAAGTTTTCTAGCCTATTTAAGTACTTCAAAAAGAGTGTCAATGCTCAATACTTTCGCTATGTAAACATATCAATAAAAATAGTAATAATAAAAAAAATAAAAAAGAGCATCGATGCTCAAAACTTTCGGTATGTAAACATTTCAATAAAAATTAAAATATTAAAAAGGAGCGTTCATGCTCAAAAATTTGGATATCTAAACATTTAAAACATTGAGAATAGAAAATATGGCAATAAGACTTCAAATCTATGAGATGATGACATATAAGGTTTTCTTATTATCTAAAAAATATTTTTTTTAGTTCTCTAGTTCGAACAATAAAGATTATACAAAAATTTATAGTCAAAGGACATATTAATATGAAATCAATGAATTATCAATCGTTATAGTCCCTCTACGCGTTCCTTAGGGATGGACTAATAAGTGAATAAATCAATCAAAAACTAATGTAAACCCTAACACATTGAGTGGAGATAAATGAGAGGTTACAAGATAAGGACAAAGTGTGTATATATATATATATATATATATATATATATATATATATAATGCATTTGTATGAACTTGAATTTTGAAAATGTAAAATTATTAAAGTTTTAATATAAATATATATGTATTAGTAAAATATGGTTAAAATAATATATATATATATATATATATTAAAAAGAAAATAATTAAAATGCAAAGAAAATATATATAAAAGTATGAAGAATGGCAAATTTGTATTTATTTTTTAATTTATTAATTAAATACAAGTAACAAATTAATCAAAATTTATCTATTAATTTTTTTGGGTTAAATATATCAATAAGTATGTTAATTTTTAATTACTAATTTAAATTTATTATTATTAATTTTTAGACCACTATTATTAAATTCTTAATGGAATAATGTACATAACTGTGTGGAAAAATAATCAACTTACATCATAAAAAAATATATATAGTAAAGGTTTTTTTTTTTATTTACATCATAATAATATTTTCTAAATAGAACTCTTACCATGCCCGCATCATTACATCCAATTACATATATGTGTATGCACCTTCTTATCATGTTGGCATCATTACATTATATGTAGACACATATATGTGTATGCACCTTTTCTGGGGAGGATTAGCCTATTTCAACACAAGAAATAGGATTATTATTATTATTATTACAATTGTAATTATTAAAAAAATGAAATAGAAAATTTAAAATAAAACAAAGAGAAAAAAATTATATATAAAAATAATCATTCAAATACTCAATTTAAATTATAATAAGATTTATTATATTCTTTTATATTAAGTTGGTATTTTTATAAATATAATTGTTATCACTCCAGGAAACTACTTAGGGCTGTAAGCTAAGTATGCCTGGTAACTTAAGAACTCAATACTTTTTTAGCAAATGGATCGATGGGATACCACAATAGCTCAATGGAAAGGTTGCTTATCAAATAGTTAAATGAGCCAGTGCTCTTAGAAACTGTAAATCAGATGATAAATAACAGAGATGGAATGCAGAATATTTCTGAGACAACCAAGTATATTAACATGCAGAGTTTATACAACCAAATACATGCATAACATCGAGTCACACACAGCAATAGGAGGTTTCTCAATCCAAATTATGAGCACAGGCTAAGATAATTTGAACAGAGTGCAGAAAAATGGTGGATGAAATATCTGATCACAACAACAAGAGAAAACTGTGATTTTTCTATTAGAAAAGGCAACCAAAACATACAACGAAGTCTCTCCAAGTTCGAACCTTCTCTTGGTCTTCAGAATGTAGCTTTATAGCCTTTACAAGCTGTTCTCA
>JASDQU010103601.1:79521-90455 GCA_032191745.1 Picea mariana
GCTAAGCTAATTTGAACAGAGTGCAGAAAAATGGTGGATGAAATATCTGATCACAACAACAAGAGAAAACTGTGATTTTTCTATTAGAAAAGGCAACCAAAACATACAGCGAAGTCTCTCCAAGTTCGAACCTTCTCTTGGTCTTCAGAATGTAGCTTTATAGCCTTTACAAGCTTTTCTCAGATCCTAAAAATATGGATCTGTTTTGCTAAAAATAGTAAAGAAAACTAATTTAGACAAATGTAGAGATGAGTCCTCAAAATGAGGGTGATCTTCATGTGCTGGTCCAACATTTGTTCTAACAGTTTGGTGAAGTGATGACTAGCCTTCCAAGGCTCCTCCACAAATTCGAATTTGATGAGCTGTTGTATTCATTCCTAAAATTCTGCCTTCAAAAATGACCAAAACTGACCAAAGACTCCTCTTTTGACTTGTCTTTCCCAAAATAGCCTTTGGATTTGATGGAATAATCCACCACCTGTCTAATCCCAACGTTTTCATCTGCTTTTAATTCAAAAATTTCAAATCTNGGTGAAAATCATGATACTCTGGCCGTTACAGGCTTTCCACAGCACATAGTGCGTAAAAAACGCTTCCCGTGCTGTTGAAAGCGCCACTTTCAACAGCTAACGGGTAAAAATTTCCGCCTTCTGTGCTGTTGAAAGCGGACAGATTTTAAAAATTGAATTTCTCGGTCATAAAAAATCCATTTTTCACATATGAATAGTCGATCGACATCTAGAGAATCTCAGCTTTCCAATGGTTTTGTCATATTTTAATTTGGAGCTTAGGAAGGGATCGAAAAGTTGCATGAAAGTACCATTGATAGCCATGCTATCCACCATAGAACCTGACCAAAATAATGGTGCTATTTTGGGAGTTAACAGTATCTTTTATATTTTTTCATTTATTTCTATCAATCCCTCTATTAACATCTTGTTGCAACTCTAGTGCTTTTCATTATTGCAACTTCTTATTGTCAAAACTCAATACTAACATTGCAGGGTATTTTTTTCTAATTGATGAATGGGTAGTCGTAACATCTTTCATATTTTCATTTATTTCCATCAATTCCTCTTATTGTCACATAATCTGTAGCTTGGGAAAATCCCAACCAAAACCACAAAGGTGTGAAAACTATGGGAGTATTTACCCACTATCACCTTAGATAAACACTCACATCACTTTAGTGATGATAAAATCACCATAAGGGGGGAATATCGGGTGAACCTATGGGGATTGGGATGGAAAATGAAAGGATATAAAGGAAGCCCCTATAGGCCAAGTTAAAGTATGGGAAGGAGGATTGAGAAAGAGTCTCATGAGGAGGTAATTGGTTTCCAAATATGGTGTACCTGTAGAACAATGTTAAGCTTTCTCTGAACAAGACAATAGATGATAATAGAAGTCTCAAATCAATGGGGATGCATCAAGTAATATTTATGTCTCAAATTGCATAAGTATGCAAATATATATATCAACAACAAATGATACTAAGAGTTTCAAACTTAACCATGAAAATATAGTACAAGATATTGGAAACAAAGCTAGCAATAAGCAGATGAATTTCCTATTATTAAAGAAAGACTTTGATAACAATTAGGAGGTTCTTATGTAGTGTTATCAACAAGTTTTGTGACAGACTTATGTCTGTAAAGAAAATTCTTAAATTAGCAAATTCTAGTCACTAAAATCGACAAACAATCCACCCAATAGGTAACTAGTAGATTAATTATGGTAGCTTGCAAGTGATTTTTAGCAATAGAATAGTGAGTAAAGAATGAAAAGACGATGATTTTTCTACAACCCGATTGGTTGTAGAATTAAATCTATAACAACAATGAGATCACATGGCCAATCGAGATGCCCCTAGGGAACAAGAAATATTAAAATCCAGCTTGAACAATTACAATGTCTCAAGAAATCACATATACCAATGCAAGTAGATTAGTGCATTCTCTATTGGGTTATGGAGTGTTTGGTTTATGAGCTAGGGTTTGTTACCCCTCTAAGGGTGTAACCCCTTTTACACCCTAGTGTAAACAATCCTTAGTAAGGTAAATATACAAGGGTGTAATACCTTTTACTCCTTGTAGCAACCTTTACAAAGTATCTTTTTTCATTGAGAACAAGATATATCTTGATGGAGGGTGTATGCCCTTATAATCCTCTAAGGATTTAGACAAATTAACCTTGAAACAAGAAAAAACAATACAATTATGAAGAAATTCCTTACCAATTTCAAGAGATAGCATGAAAAACCCTTCTATATTAAGAATATTCCATCACATTAGCAAGAAACAAGCATCCAAAATAAATCACCTAGCCTTTTCCTCCAATATACATGTAAAATAATCCACAACCATCAAGAGAGAGATAGAGTGAATTTCTCAAGTAGGGAGAAACTTGCAGCCAAGAGAGTATGTAATTCTCAAAACCATGATCATAAAATGAGAGTGGAATGACCTGTATTTATATGAGGTCATCCAACCCTAACTCGTCCACTTTTACAAAATTCAACATCAAATTAGAGAGTTCAACCTTCTTTATTTTTCTTTTAAAACTTAAAATTACAAAATTACATAAAATAATCCCTTTAAAGGGTGATGTCATGCCCTACAGGGTAACGTAAGGCTTCCAAGAGAGACATTGAGCCTCTAATTTCAAATCATTGGGCCTCCAAAGGCCATGTGTCACTTCATCATGTTCTAGGGTGATAATCAAGGAATCTCTCTCCATCAAATCACATCACAACAGCAAAAAACCCCATCAAAAGTTGATGTCAAGGGAGAGGATATAACATCCTAGGCCTCCCAAGGATAACGTTGAAGTGCAAGGGGTTACAATATGACCCTCTCATATTTTCCAATGCCTCGGAAGGAAATATTCATCTTCCCAAGTGTGCAATGAGAGGGGGTGCATCATCCAACCTATGGGCTTCAAGCCCTCATAATGGTATAAGTGACCTTGTGCCTCCATGGAAACGCTTTCACTTGGCAAGGTCCTAAAAAGAAAAACCAGTATATCATCCAAGGGTCCACAAGTCACATGTATCATGCCAAGTAAGCTATATTTAATAAAATAACCACCCAAATATGTGCATCAAATCCCCCCTTTTCAAAATAAAAAAATGCTCAAAGACCTTATACAACTTGCCAAATTTAATTATGGGAGGGTTGTCATGGCGCCCTATTGGCAGATCATTCCCCAAGTCAAGGAGTGTTTCCAAAGAGGACCCTCTCTAAGTCTTGTAAAAGAGTACGAGGTGGATGGGGGAAATACTTTTTGGCATGGGGTTTCTTGACATACAAGGGATCATATTGTCTCATTTATAGGTGCCTTTGTAGAGAGTGTGTTGCATCATTGTTTGCAATGCAACCTTTTTCCAAGCCCTTTATCTGCCATTAATTGATTATGGTCTAAACATTGAGAACTATATGAAAGGGGAAGTAAATATTACCAAAATTCCACTTGAATCTAGGAACACATTGAGTGCCATGTGTAAGGAAACTAAATTACACTACAAGTGCATTCCCTCAACAAGCAGGACATTTATTAGTTATGTGTTTTATTTACAGATCCTTGAATTTTGAGGAGAAGCATTTCATTTCTCTCAAGACCCTAGGGAAAGCATATAGAGGATAATGTTTGGATTTTACCTTTTTCCATTTACAAATCTCTAAGACTTTATGCCCCTCTTCCCATGAAATGAGGTACAAGCCCTCATTGAGTAAATATAATCAAAACCCCAAAAGGTGAGGAAACAAAAGGGAATAAGTGTGGAAAATTATAAGTATGTGTGGGATTGGTATGATGACCCTTCAAGGATACCTCCTAGTAGAAACCCTTTTCCCTAAGGTGACCTACTTACTAGGATAACATGTCAACCACCAAGGTGAAATGACGCAAAAGGAATAATTTTAGAGTAAACTTTTTCAAAATCAATGAAGGACCCTTTGCACCATTTTCAAATATTGTTCTATTTGGGCCAAGCTGGTGTGGTGGATGTTGTTGTTTCCAATGAGTGGTGATGTGTGGTAAGAGGAGGGGGTTATGTATTTTACCTCATGAAGCAATACCTATTGTTCTATTTGGGCCAAGCTGGTGTGGTGGATGTTGTTGTTTCCAATGAGTGGTGATGTGTGGTAAGAGGAGGGGGCTATGTCTTCTCATCTGGCTCTTGGCAGTCCATGTATTCAACCTGTAGGCCTCGATACATCATATCCTTAGTTACCCATAGAAATGGGGGTAACACCTCTATTTAAAACTTCGTTGCAACTTTGGTATTTTCCCATTGTTGCAACTCCCATTGTCGCCACTCCATGCTAATGTTGAAAAGTCGTGAGAGAGGAACACACCACAAAGAAGGAGACTATCATCCACACAAAGAAAGAGACTAATTCAATCCAATCAAATCATGCCACATGTAAATAAAAACCTCATGAGAGAGGAACACACCACAAAGAATGCAACTAATTTTCTCTCCTAGCCTAATGTTCCAGGGAGAGAGTGATGTGGAGGCCTCAAAACATGGTGAAGTAACCTATCAAGAAAGAAGAGCTCCAATTTTTCTCTACTCCAAGTGGAACAACCTCATGAAAATGTGGAGAAGGAACTCAAAAGTGGATGGAATCCTCATAATGTGCTCAAGTAATTTTTAAAAGGTATCTCCAAGGTATGGCCAAGCCCTCAAGTCAAGCAAATATGCTCCAAAAGGAAAGTAAGATGCCTCTCCAAGTCAAATCATTGCCAAAAATAGATGTATGGTTTTCATAAACCCCACACGTGTGGGTCATCCCTAAAATAATGTGGAATACATTACCAAAAGTGATGAAAGAAGGAGGGCTCTCTCGAATCTCTAACATGGCATGTGTAGAGAATGTCCATGTATGCACTAATAGGCCAAATGTGCCTTAGAGGATGTGACCAATGCCTCACAATATGTGTATTTCCTTGAGAAATATCACACCACCTCGAGAGATGTGAAAGTAAGTGAGTATATATACAATCATTGCTAATAGTGGATGGCCAAAGTGTGATGACTACATAAGACAAGGATCCGTGCTTAGGAATAGAATAAGTGTGATATACATAGGTGTGACAAACTTAGAAAGAGAAACACGTTTACGTCATATACAAAGGGGTAAGAGAGACTAGCAGCTCCCCTATATCATGTGACCTAGTATATGAACCCCAACATGGTTGCATACCAACCCAAATAATAAATGACCAACATGATGAAGTCTTACCAACATCAATGGGTTGTCAATTGGAGCCATAAAAGAAAATAATTTCTTGAAAAGGGGAGTAAAAGGATGGGCCATGACTGACCACATGGGGTTTGTAGATGCTAAATAGGACCCCCACCAATACATAGAACATATAATCGTTGTCCAATACAATACATGAGCGAAAATACTACTACACTTTTGGCTCAACATGATAAAATAAGGAATATAATATGCTCATACGATGGTCCACTTCTGGAAAAATGATATAGGGTACACTAAGATGAATATGAGGTGTAACAATACCCATATAACACATAAAAATGGTGTCAATGCATTGTATTGCAATTAAAATTGAAAATCAAGTTAGATCAATTTTAGTACAAAATTTATGAGCTGAAAATATTTTCAAATTTTAATTAGATGAATCAAGTCACCTTTGCTAATTAAATGGTAATCTATGTATATGGGATCATAGTGTGCATGTATGGCATATGAGTCTACATGGTATATCATGGGATTGTTAATGAGCCCACATTAGGATGTTGAAGAATAGTTGCATCTTACTCATGTGCATGCATGATTGTGGCATCAAAAACCCCTTGTAGTTGGACCTTTCTATGATGACATTACATGTAAACATTTATATTAATAGATACATACAATAACAATTGTTTCAAATATTTATGTATAACTTGGATTCGGGTGCATCAATGAATACAACACTTTTTAGTGAAATGTGGTGATGAATATATGACATTTTACATATTTTTGAAATTGAATCCTTCAAAAATCATATACACCTTGTGAATCTTGATGTGTAGTAAAATGTTTTATGTAGATAATTGTGTTGTCTTTATAATGGTAGTTTTTTAGAGAATATTAATTCATTTAATGTGTGAAATTTGCATTGAATCAAATGCTCATCCTTGTAAATTTCAGGAAACGATAACAAGTTCCTCTTCTTCCCATCAACTAATTCAACAGTGTTCAATGTATAACTTTCTAAAACAAAATATGCGAGCATCATCTACACAAGATATACTAGATCCCACCATTTTTTAGGAAAAATATATTTTTTAATTTTTTTTAAGATGAGTAATTAAAATTTGAATCCAATTTTATACACCTTTGTGCTCTTTTAATTTTTTTTGCCGACTATTTAATAAATTGAAAAATGAAAAAAATACCCCTTTGAAGAGGAAACATCCATAGGGATCCCACATATTTTTTATATTTTTTTGGTTGTGTATTTTTTATGCTGTTGATTTTTCTTCGAGCACCTTTGGAACTATGGAAAACAAATTAAGTATAATATTTAAAAGAAAATAAATTAAAAACATAATATCAAATTGAAAGTGTGAAAATGATACAACATTGGATAGAGTATTTATTGACAAATCCACTAGCAAGAACTTTTCCACCTAAGATGAAAGAGATGAAGGTATTTCACCCCTTGGAAGTTGTCGCTGCAAAAAATCATGCAACAAGGGGGATAGATTTCGGTATTTTAAACCCTCAATCAAGCAAGCTATCTTGATCGACAATTATTATAATGTTTGATCGGGTGCCTAACAAGGATTTTCATAATATCTCAATTAAGGGTTATTTAAATCCTCGATCAAGGTCTTGGAGGGTTAACAAAAATATCTCAATTGAGGTCAATATCTAGCTCAAGGTTCCTATGCATCACTCTTGAGAATAGAAATAAGGGCCTCACTTCCTGTTTTGGTTGTTTTATTAGAAAAGGGACCTTGGTCAAGCTTTATAGCTTGATCAACTTTATAGCTCAATCAAGGTCATAACTCTTGATGGATATCTGTATCTCAATCAAGGGTTTTCTTAACCCATACAAACACCTCGATTAATCATGTGTTTGATATACCAATAAATTGTAATCAAGCTACCAATATCTTGATTGATTTCTTTAAATTAGCACAATCGAGGGTCATAAAATCTACTATTTCACCCTCTCACTTGCCAAAAAGTGTTACCTAGCTTCATGGATTCACCTATTCAATTAAATTGTTTTAGAAATTGTACTTCATCGACTAGGCACTAAATTTGAGTACCTGTTTCCATAGTTGGGATATGTAAATATTTAGTCTCAAGTACAGTATCATGCTCTGGTGTAGGTGAAAGTCCAATTGTAACACCCTTGCCTTTACCCTATACAATATAAACAATGGACATGAATAAAGTTAGCATGAAATGACCAATTCTAAACATATGTAAGAAAGTACTTGAAATTTATATAAATTGGAATTTCTAGAATTCAACCATATACTAACCGAATCTCCTCCATCTATCATGTGTGGCTGAAAACCTGACTGTTAACTGGAGTAAAATCAATCCAATAATGAAAATATCTACATCTGATTAAAAATATATATTACTTAATGTATTGATTCTACATGTTAGGATGATCAATTTATGACTAATAAAGATAACTTAAGCATTCTTAATTGTACAAAACTATATGTCACCTCTACAAACTAGCCTACATCTCTCGCGCAACTTAAAAATTGCATCTTGGGTAGTGAAAACATACTACAATAAATCCTCATGGAGTAACAACCCAAGTATAATATCACCCACAAAATGTAAATTAGGCTTTATAGAAACATGTGGTGGTATAGACCTCTCACCAACTAAAGCAACTGAAATACTACCCAATTCGGTGTGCATGGTGTCTATCGTCATCTCCCTCACCTCAACTCTAAGAATGATGGGTCAACTAACTCCTGGGGAAAAAGATTACTCCTACTCGACAATAGTACCAATCTCATAGGAGGTTGTATGGTAGTAGGGTCTCAACAAGCCCTAGGATGGTTATAACTACATCCCCTACTAGGACCATATAAACATGATGGTGTGCTAGTATGGTTAGGGTGCATGTGCAACACAACATCAATATAGATATATGTCACAAAATATAATGCCTTTTTAAAATTGATACAATGAAAAATGTACATTGTACCTTAAAGGTTTGTAATGTTGATAAATCAATATATGTATGTGATTTTTATTCTCTTAGTGTTGATTTTCCCACTTTAAATCAATATAAAGTGGTTGCATCTTGTTGGTTTTAATGAATTTTAGTGACATTGTTAAATTGACATTTTAGGTAGAGATGAATATCAAACACCTATCAACATTAAAAAAATGTATATATATTGAGGTTCTTTAAAAAGGACAATGGTATAGTGACATTTGAAAAATGACATCAATGTCAATTTTCTTAAAAGTCCCAATTTCAACATGTTAACATCAAAAAGACATCGCACATGCAGATAAATGTATCTTCCCTAGAGAATCCATCTCACACCATGGGCTCATAAAAATTATGGTTGAGCGTGCACTGCATAGGGAGATCGGGACTTAGAACAACGTGGTAGGAGCACCAACCATTCTTGTAAACCTACCTAGAAGAGTTGTAGTTGTTGCAACTCCACCATGAGACAACAAAATTGCAACTCCATAGGATGAGGTATCTGCAAATCTAGAGGTCGTGGTTGTTGCAACTCTGTAGGTCGTGGATTTTGTAGCTCTAGAGGTTGTGGCTGATATAACTCTAGAGGTCATAGTTGTTGCATCTCTAGAGGACAAGAATGCTACAACTCCTGGAACTGTAGCCTCTAAAAAATAAACCCCCGATGTTTTTGTTGGAACTCCTCAGTAAGATGAAGGCAACCATGACAACGACATAGAGGTAACATGAAAAAAACTTGGGACCAAAAGACTAATGAGGAAATAGAAGAGGCCATCATATGAAATGACCTGAAAGAAGAAGAGGGAAATATATAGTGTTGTAACTCAAAAAAGGAAAACCCTTATTTTTACACATGAACCAACATGGGAGGAATAGGAAGAAGAAACAATTGCAGCACAAGACATGATGGGGGATGGTCAAAACTCGGCATGGCCTACACTTGATGAAGAAATAAGGGTAGAAAACCTTGTTTTTACACAAGAACCAACAAGGAAAACCTTAAGAGAGGGCCTTGTTGCAATTCTGGAGGTCTACATGGATGATGAAGAAGTTGTGATTACGGAAGAAAACAAGGCCACTGCTTCCCAATAACTGGCCAAAATCAGGAAAGCTAAAATAGTAAGTACTAATTTTCTTGCACCTTTGTATTCATCATTTTTAAGGAAGCGATGGATGATTGAGAAAAATAATAGAAATAACCTCTCTAAATTTGTTAGGATATGAGATTAGAAAGGAAAGGAATTTGGATAGGCTATAATACATTTCCTAGTTAGCAGGATCCATTGTTGCAAAACTGGCAGAGGAAACTCACCCTATTGAACTAGCAGTGGCCATCCGCCTTGTTTAACTATTAGAGGACACCCACCATGTTTTCATAGAGGCCAGTCATCTTGTTGAACAAGTAGAGGTAACTCTCCCTGATGAACCAACAAAGAACAGTCACCCGATTAATCCATTAGAGGACACCCATGCTACTGTCACAAAATCCAATTACCTTATTGTCATATAAGAACTCGTAGCATACAATTACCCTGCTGCCACATAAGAACCAGTAGAGGCCAATCACCCTTCTTCCACACAAGAACCAATAGAGGCCAATCACGCTACTTCCACACAAGAACTAGTAGAGTAAAATCACCTTGTTTTCACACAAGAACCAGCATGGGAAATTCATTCTTCTAATACACCATAACTAGTAGGGGAATCATGGGATAAAGAAACAATGGAAGCACAATAGAAGGACCATGTTGTTACGCAAGAACTAGTAGGGGGGAATTTAGGAGAAGGTTTTGTTGCAATCCTACAGGACTACCAAGAAGAGAAGGACCATGTTGTTACATAAGAACCAACAAGGAGAACTTTAGGAGAAGGCATTGCTACAATTTTGGAAGGCTACCAAGATGGGGAAGACTCCTTGAGGCAAGGAAAACCAATGATGACATCAACAAATGGCAAGGTAGTCTCACCCTCTTAGACTCCAAATAGCATTTTGGTTGCATGGAGACATGCAACTATTTTGACTAGGGGAAAGATGATGGGTGCTCAAATTGACATATTTGTAGCACCCTTCCAATACTTTTTGTACAACATTTTTCCCATTTCCATTCCATCTTAATACCATTTTCATCCACAATGATGAATTATTTTTCAAGCTAGAATTATTCTCACAATATGTTGTTTCAATACTTATTCTTATGCATTTTTAGGATATTATCACCTTTTGTGCTAAAATTGATATACATGAACAAGGTTGCATAGGTACCTTCTCAACATAAGAGCTACAATTCTTGAGTATGAGTTGTTGAAACTCCCTATTGGAGAATAGCTACTACAAATCTGGGTTGTTGACATTGTTGTTGCAACTCTTAGTGTTTCAACTCTTGGTGATGAAACTCTCAGTACTAAAACACTCACTATTTCAAATCTTTGTTGCTACGACTCCTATGATCACTGCAACTCTCATTGTGTCACAATTCTTTCCTCACTATTGCTACAACTCTCATTACACGACCATTGTTGCAACTCTAAGATGGGTGTTGTTGTTGATTAAGGTTGGTTGTCATTGATGTCAAAGACCCATAGCACAAAGTTTTGGGTAATGGACCCAATAGTGTTTGATGTAAATATGACTCATTATTGTTTTGTCATGGTTGATAAGAAGTAAATATGGATGAACTCCAAAGTGGTCCCCTTATGGTGAAAGCCCTCACGGG
>JASDQU010103601.1:90724-105592 GCA_032191745.1 Picea mariana
TATCCACCATAGAACCTGACCAAAATAATGGTGCTATTTTGGGAGTTAACAGTATGCATCATTTTCATAGCATCAATATGACTTTTTTCATGTTCTTTGTGTATTCTTTTGAATGCACTTGTCATAGATTTGTCAACCTTTGTAATATACGAGGTACAGTATGATGTTGCAGCATATGAAATGAGGACATACTGCACATTTGTATTTTCATTCCACATAACTAGTATGTCCTTGAAGAAACCTTTGTTCCAAATATGGGAAAGTTTTCATTTAAAGAAAAATGTTGGTTGTTTATGGGTGCATTGTATGTCTTGGAGGTACTCATCTTCTGTTAGATTTAGCTCTATCAAGAAGTTGTCGAAGCTCATTAACTCATCAAAGTCTCGTTGATCTAGAAATGAGAACAAGGATTTAGATTTCTCAATGACAACATTGTCTCTAAACTAAGTGGCTCTATGATTTTTGTTGTTCTTATTGGCGGAACAGGGAAGTTGTATCTGCAATGTGAATTTTTTCATTTTTTAAACTTTCTTGTATGACAATGTCTATGAACTTTGGCAAGGTATGGATCCAAATGATGTGTGTTGCATGTTATGTATTTGTCCACAAATTTCTCAATATGTGAGTTGTTGTCATTTCCATAGACCAATGCACCCTCTATCCACAACAGTGCGTGGTCATGCTCAGTCCCCCTATTCTGAAACTCTGTCACAAAAACGTAGTTCGATATTTTTCTGAAAAACGTTTCATCATGGCATATCAATTGCCTCAAAGCATTTATTCTATGTCTATAGTAGGGAGTACATGTCACTAAGTCTTTTCTTATGAGGTAGTCAATGTCATCATTTTCCAATGTATCAGTTTGTTTTTTCCTTTTCTTGTTCCTATACAATGTAGACACTGTAGCCACCAATAGATCTCAGAGATGCTCTGCACTTGTAAATGTGATGAAAAATTTTGGCGGTCCCAATTGTTGTATCATTTCAAAAAAAAAAAAATTGTTTTGTTGCAAATAGTCAGGAGAGATGCGAATGTTTTTGAAATCTATGTATCCAATATCATATTTCAGGATTTTTCTAGGTTTTCTTTGTACTTGACATTTTTGGCTAATAACTTTCTTACTTGTAGCTGGTCTTTTCTTATTCGCACCCACATGCAAGGCAACACTTTCTCAATTATTATGCACATTGTTTTGAAAAACAAATTTGTTCTGTGACGGGAGAAGTTACCGCTTGAATGTAGCAGTTCCCATCGAACTATTTTATGGTAGTTGAATCATTCTGTAATGTCACTGGGACATGGATATCCATAGAACAGTGTTGGGAAGTTCATTTCCTCAGCAAATTTGTCCTTGAATATTCCAAGTGGACATTAAACCTCAGCAGGTGAAATTTTGACAATCTTGTCTTGCAAGTCACAAATGCATTGTGAGTCAGTGAATCCATGTATCAATGTTTCAGGAGGTCTTTCATTCTTTGATTCATTGCTTATATCAAATTCACTAGCAGTCTCGAGAGTCTATGCAGAGTTTTCATCCCCTTCTCCAAGAACATTGTTCCAGTTCTCATTTATACAAATGTTATGTGCTTTGTACAGGGCCCTGAAACATAATTCTTTCAATGCTTTCATGACAACATGCACATGCACTTTACCTGTCTAGTATGCATTTTTGTATTGCAAGCGTCTTTTGAGAGCTACATAAATTGTCATTGTATCACTAATGAATTGTGGCAAGGATTTTTGCACAACATCTTGTTGGACAGGCACATTAATAATTGATCCTATTAAACCCATTTGGTCGTGGTGTATTACATCTTATTTGGCCAGGCATTGCAAAGTGTGGAAATCTTCCATTTTCAAGTGATTGTTTGCATGGAAGACAAATATTGCTACTGGAAAATGTTCTATCATTTAGTGTCAAGCCGAGGTATTTTTCTTCCAAATCAGGCGTGAAAGACTTAGTGTTTTTTGTTAAATTCAATTGATTGCAAATTTCACATGCAATGGAAAGAGTGTCTTTAATTTGTTTCATATAGATATGTTTTGCATCTTTCTTCCCTAGACAAGTATGCGTAGAAAGTGTTTGTTGGTTTTCATTGCTAGCAGTGCACGGTGTTGCCTCTAGCCCACGAAATGTTATTTTTTCCTCTCGTTCAGTACCATGATCATTGTGGGATATGTGGCCGTACCTATTTCTCTCACGTATCTATGTTTTCAAGATGTGGTAGGTTAACTTATGCTTCCCACTGGAAACTAGTTTCGCTTGTTGACAAGCCATGTTGGAGGTGTAATCGACATTTCTTATGGGCATTGCATCCTCACCATCTCAATGATGCAAACTGTGATGTTCTTTGTCTTTGGACATGTGATGTTTGTGTTCAACGAAAAATTCGAAAATGATATTGTGTTGTGCACGAACAATATTTTTTAGGCTGTGATATGAGAGTTTTTGTCTAGAAGGAATCCTACCAATGTATTTGTTTCTCTAATGTATGACCTTTTTCAAGATGTGATAAGTTACTCTACATTTTTTTTTCAAGGTCTGGATGACCTCATGACAATTGGGATGATTTTCATTCTGATTAAATAGCATGTGATGATTATGCAGATTCAATGCAGTTTGGGTGACATGGACACTGGATCCTGAACTGGTAGTATTTCTTATACTACCAATGTATTTTTTTCTCTCACGTATGACCTTTTTCAAGTTGTGATAAGTTAGTCCATATTTTTTGTTTAAGCTCTGTATGGCCTCATCATAACTGGGACAAGTTTCATTCTCATTAAATAGAATGTGATGCTTATGCAGATTCAATGTGGTTTGGGTGGCATGGACAGTGGACCCTAAACTAGTAGTATTTCTCATCGAAGGTTGATAATGGATATGTGGTGTATTTGTTTTCAACGAGATGATGTCAATTGTTCGATCATAGTTTGAATCAATACGGTAGGAATGGACAGTACCATTCGATAGGGCTGACTAGACCTGGATATTTACTCTGAATATGATAGATAGCCATTGCAAACAGAATCAACCACCCTCTACATTTCCTTTCTCATATGGCAGTGCCATGTTCACAAGTTATTGTTGCCAACTTCCAACTGTTGGCATACTTTCTAGGAGATATGGTAAAAGGTGTTGATGCAAGCTGCTAAAAGCCTGTTGGCTGCCGCCTATAATTGCATTTCAAAAGGATTGTACAATGTAAAGCTACAGTGACTGCACATCGAACTATGTTGCTACCAAATATCAAATTTCATTGAACAAACTATCTCCACAACTAGATGCAATAGTTGTTGCTATGTGCAATCTATGGGAGTCTATATGATGCATAATTCGTTTCCAATGTGATTCAAGGTCTTTGCAAATGAGGGACAAGTAAATATGAGGTCCTCCAAGATCGCATATGGATAATTTTCTATACATTAGTGGTTCATAATGACCACTGACAGGATTGGCATCATGGAACAAGATGTAATATGGATCGCTAGATGCAATTTTTTTGGATAGTAGATATCTTGTTTTTCTTGGCAATGACCATATTCCAATTGATATATTCAGCCACTTGGATAGCCACTCTATACAAAATGTATCTCCCCAAAGTTCCCTCTCATGTGCAAGCAGAATTGCAGATGTAGAGAACCGCATTTTTGAAAAATACGTAGTGACATCATGTATTCCATGCAACTGGAAAAGAAAATCAGATGCCAATTAGTATTGATACGAATCTAATGCCTCAACCTCGCCATTTTCTAAACAACCCAAGAAATAATCTATCAATCCATTCTGCAGGTCGGTCAAGGAATAACAGAAATGCAATAGAACTTGAAATTCATCGAAGAGGTAATCTCCTACAATATACGAGAATGCATCCAATCTAAAAAGCCCATTTCTATTCAATACCTGGTCAATGTTGTCATGTACAATAGAGTTTGTATCTATTTCATAGGACTCAACATCTATTACTTGCCTCATCTCTTAAGTTGTGATTTTCAAGATGTTTCTTAGCTATATTTAGATAATATGCAAATAGAGAAAAAAAAAACAAAAAAGAAAAATACAAGTACGGAACTACATACCAATTTCGTTATGCATCCTTCAACCTTCTTCCTGTCAAATTCAATCCCCCTACTCGCTATATCATATGACAAACAAACAAACGTACAGTGAATAGTGAAGTAAACAGAAGAGACAGTGCAAATGAAATAACACTATAAACTTGCTCGGCACAAAGACCGGGTATTCAAGGAATACCATTTTTGAACCTATTCCACACATGCATCCTATAAGAGTTTCAGTGGTAGAAGATGCTTTGCAATACATAAAGGACATCATAAAATGAACAGGTGGACGGGGTTTTTGAATCAGAGAATAAAAGCATGCCCTACCACAAGGTCCTAGCAAATTTTTGCTCTACAATGACAGCTCTAAATTTGTTTTCTAAACCCCTTTGCATTGTTATTTTCGAAAGAGATATGGCACGATATCTAGGATGTGGAAGTTGGCATATGTAATTGGAAGGGAATAGCCTCAGAAAAATGCAGCAAACGTATGGTTTCCAGGAAGAGAAAATATGAGGAGAACATTCGATTTCATTTTTTATATTTCACTGTGGCTGCAACAGATGTGGGTTATGTGTCTAGCATCGACATTCAAAGGGGAACAAGATGTTTTGCAAGGGAATAGACTGGGAGAAATGCACCAAACTCATGGTTTTCAGGACCAGAAAAAATGAGGAGAAAAATCCGATTTTATTTTTTATATCTCACTATGGCTGCGATAGAGGTGGGTTCTCAAGAAGGACAAGACAAAAACGGACGATTGTTTTTATGGTCATAGTAGTCACACAGAAAGATGTTTTGCAAGAGGATTTTGACCCAGGGACTCCTAGTATTGAAAATTCTTGCTTGCAAGCTCCAAATAGTAAACAACAAATAAGGAATATCAACGAAACCATGGCACCGAAACTTACCTGAGAACGAGGAATGACAGAAGCGTAGCTCCAAGATGTGCAAACTACAACAACAGGTCCAACTGTGGATGCAGGATCCCAACCTTGCAAAGTTCAAGCAAACAACAACAAGCAGGAAACAACAAACCAGTGAACAAGCACCAAGAGGTCCAATTGCAGCTACAGGACCTCAACTTTGCAAAGTTGAATCAAACAACAACAAGCAACATCAAATGAACCAACGAGCAAGCATCAACTAGTGAACCAGTAATGCCAGTGAAGAACAATATTGCCTAAATTCACTACAGACAAGACTGTATCCAAAAATCGGAGGAAACTGTATTGTAACACGTTTGTTGAGTGAATATTTACGGCTGTGAGGCCTGTTAGGTAAACACTCAAGGCTGTCAGAACCGTCGAAGGGCCTCGTGTTGTGCAAACATTTAAGAAATAATGCAATGTAGCAGACCAGTTTATGTACGCAATAATGAAAATGCTTCTCTAAGTATGCAACAATAAAGAAAAATAAAAAATAATAATAATGCAATAGTTCGAACAATGGAGACTATGCAAAAAAAAATTACTCAGAGAACAAAGTAATATGAAGTCAACTAATAAAAAATTGACTACGCTCAAAACTTTGGGTATCTAAACATTTCAATATGAATATTGCAAATTCAAAAAGACCGTAGATGATAAAAACTTTGGATATGCCTAAATATAAAACATTGGGAATAGTGAAGTTGGCAATAAGACCTCAAATCTATTATCCAATGAGATCATGACATATAAGGGTTTTTTTATTATATACAAACTTATGTTTTTAGTTATCTAGTTCGAACAATAGAGATTATGCAAAAATTTGTAGTCAAATGACAAACTAAAATAAAGCCAATGAATTATCGATCGCTATAGTCCCTTTACACCTTCGACGGGAACTAATAAACAATATAATTAAATGTAATTGTTTATATATATATTTGATAGTTTTTGTGTTAAAAAGATTTTTTAATATTATTTTGCAAATTTAAATTTATTTTTGAAATATATTAAGTTTGTTTATTCAATATCTATAATATTTTTTTTATATTTGGATGATTTTTAAACCACATTTCTTATAAATCTAATCTAAAAAAATAAAAATAAATTAATTAATTAAATTAATAAAAAAAACTTTGAAATAAATAATTTACCACCCATAACAAATGGTATCAAAACTTTGTTTTTAATTAATAACCTAAAAACTATCAAAACTTAACTTGCTTTTGGTTTAATAACCTAAAAAGCCCCTAAAACACTATCAAAACTAAACTTGTTTTTGGTTTAATAACCTAAAAAGCCCATCCAAATATTTAATCATATAAATCACGCGAACTAACACATTAAGAAATTATAGAGTCAATCAAGAACAAAAGTAATGTATTACATATATATATTCGAAGGATAGTTATGGATAACACATATGCACCATCTATTTTTTCTACTTGTAAAATAGAGAACCATTTATTTATTGCTATATGTGATTCATTATGGATCATTTTAACATTCATATATGATAAGGTACTAATATTCAACATACCAATTATATGTTAACTATTATATATATGCTTACTTGTTAATATCTATGTGCAAAGTATATAGTCAAAGTTACTTGAGTCAATAACCACCCTTGCCCCACTACACATATATTATTACCAATATTTCATATAAGATCTTAAAGAGACACATCAAGAATGAAGTAGATGTAAGGAATAATGCTTGAGCTTGATTTAAGGATTGGATGTTAAGGAATATGTAACCTAGATGAATTTGTCTCATTAACACTTAACACTTATGATAGATGGTGTCTTAGATCATGCAACATTGTGATCGGGTGTTTAGAGATGATAAGTAGTATACAAAACTTGCCTTTTGTAGCCATTCATTGTAACTATGTAGTTATATAGATTATTATTGTGTTGATATTTTATGTTTGTTTGATACTTATATGTAAGTTATGATTTGGGTAGAGATTCAACATACACATGAATTGCATTTCATGTGTATGTTAACCTCCATTCCTTAGGATGTTTTAATGAAATGTATGTTGAATATTTAGAATCAAAGATCTTGTTAGGAACAATTATAGTGTTTCCTAAGATTTAAATGTGCAAAAATCAAGTGTTGACATATTATTTTTAACTAACTATATTGGTTAAAGAAAAAGACAACTTCTAGTTTGATGCTAACAAATCTAAGGGGAAAAGAAATATAATATCTAAATTATGGATTTTATCTAGATAAAATCACTATGAATATGTGTGTTAAATCATTTGCACATATCAAGTGTTGACATATTATTTTTAACCAACTATATTGGTTAAAGAAGAAGACAACTTCTAGTTTGATGCTAACCAATCTAAGGGGAAAAGAAATATAATATCTACATTATGAATTTTATCTAGATAAAATCATTATGAATATGTGTGTTAAATGTAAGAATAGTACACACTCATTATAAGGAAGCTCGTCTTCTCAATATTTATTTTTCTCAATTTCACCAATCATGTAATGCCAACATTGTATAAGGGTATTCAAATTGCTCATTTTTAATGATAGTAATTTTTTTAGTAAAACATAATTCTTCCTTTTTTTACTTATTTTTGAAAAATTTGAAGATATAAATCATCTTAAAATAAGCCAAAAAATTTAGAACAACATTTCATAGTTAAAATTCTCAACAATAAAGTGAAACTCTAAATTTTAGAAACATTTTTGTGAAATTTAAAGATAATTTAAGTTTTATCTCATACCTAAATACATACCTTATTTAACCTCTCGTATACTTTTTATTTTTTTTAAATTATAAATAATATAATACAATATTCTTAATTAATTATAAATTATTAATATCCATTGAGATAATTGAGATAGTGTAATATTTTTTAACCTCATTATCTTTCATTAAATGGAGGGGTTTACATTTTCAAAGAAATTAAAATCAATTGAGGTAGTTTTTTTTTTTCCAATAGAAAATTCGCTTAAATTATATCACTTGAAAATATATATTTTTTTACATCTTCAAGACCATAACAGATGATCATAGCATAACTAGTCCATAGACCATGCTCAAAAAATACTACTACATCCCCAAAAGAAACCAAAAAGTACTAGATCCAACATGCAGGTTGTAAAATGAGAAGAAAAATAGGGGTAAAAACCCCAACAAACAGTAGAAAAGAAACTGAAACCAGAAGTCGCACACCCCCAAAGGACTTCAAAGTGTTTATCCAACACCACACGCCCCCAAAGGACCTCAAAGTGTTAAATAGTACACCGCACACCCTCAGTGTGGACCTCAAAGATCTGGTCCAAAAACTATTCTAGTCAGGGCGGAAGAGGACAAGAAGGACCAGAAAAACCAAAGAGAGGACAAAACCCCCATTGCAACAAAACTCGGGAGTCTCCACCAAAACGCTCCAAACGTAGCGCATCTGGTAACGACAGTGGTAATGCATAGAGATGGTCAGTCCCAAACAGGCAGCAGCCACCGCAGGATCTGTTTCCATGCCTTATGTCGAGCCCGCGCTTGCCCAACAACGTCATAGAGCACCTCCACACCGTAGGCCTTCTGGGAAATGACCCTCCTCCGCCACCACCGCTAGACCCTCGCTCGCCCTACACCCGTCGCGTCGCTCCAATGATTATGCTCGCCCTGGTAGCTCGCGTCCTCGCCCACTCAAGCGCAGTCCCTCACCCTCACCCCCGCCTGCATCCACTCTCACCATGGAAGAAGCCCACGCCCACGCTCGCTCTCGCTCATCCATGATACAGAGATGCGGCTAGTAAACCCTAGCCGCAGAGCCCTGGAGCCACATGACATCGATAGAGGTAGCTTAGGTTGATGCATATGAATAAGGTTCATTTTTAAGATGTGATCGATGAAAGAGGTTTTTTTTCTGAATGAGAAAAGTATTGTGTGCTTTGGTTTTTATCCTTGCATTAAAATATTAAAGGAAAATAATGTTTAATATATTGCATACAAATGATGAGTAGTTGTACGAAAGTTTTTTAATAGTCATGTAAATATCCTCTTTTTCTTTTGGGTTTGTGAGAAATAATTTTTTTTTCAGTTTTTAATTAGTTTTTAATTTTATTGAATTTTATAAAAATATAGTAATTTTAAAAAAATTGAAAAAGTCGATTGCTCAACCATATTGAGGGGACAAATATATTTTAACTATATTTGTTGCACGTAATGAACAATTAAAAGTTTAGAAATTACGAGTCTTGAAATTATTAAAATAAGTAGTGATGAGAGATCTCTTGAACCTTAAGGATGCCAAGTAATTGGCAAAATATTCAGTTAGCGTTTACCGGTATAGGTTTTAATTAATTTAATAGCTAATCATCCAGTGGCTGTAGTTTAGTGGTGAGAATTCCACGTTGTGGCCGTGGAGACCTGGGCTCGAATCCCAGCAGCCACACTCTCTTTATAAGATTGTCAAAGATAATAGTCTTTTTATCGAAGAAAGTGTAAATAAGTAGAGTTCGTTGAAGATGTTATTGTATGGTTAATTCTACTAGGTACAAGATTTGGATAAGTTGTTCTTGGAGCGTCATTTCACATTAATTTATTAGATATTATAAATAGTAGGTTATTAGATATTATAAATAATTTGTGGTAAATATTTGTTTTTATGAAAAAAAAAAGAAGAAAAGTAAAATGATTGTAAAATGATTTAAGAACATATATGTATAATTACTTTTGAACATAAGGAGTAACTAAGGTGCTTTCTACACCAAAAAAGAACATGATGTTAGGAGGATTATGCAACTTGTACTTGATGCACATTCAATGGTGTAGATATTGGTGAAAAGAGAAAGAGAATGATGGAGTGCAATTGCAGAGAGTTGAGCGTTTCAGGTGGGAGTTTCTTTTTCAAATATTGTGCAGAGATTTCGGCCTTCTCAGTCCATAGTCGTCTAGAAGACTGAATCACGGATTAGCTGGCGAGCGTATAGTTTTCTAAAGAGGCACGGCGCTCTAATGCTTACAGTGTTGACCTAGATCTGTTTTTTTTCTGACTCTTGTCCCCTCTTCTGTGAGGGTGGGGTACCCTTACCTTATCCAGTGGTATTGAGGTATGTGCTGGATATACATTGGTTGTTTTATCCTCTATCGACCTGCAATCCCCAAGAAGGTGGGGCGTTGGTATATATTTAAAGAAAAAGAGTGGAGTCTTTATCAGATGAATGGCCTCACTTGGGATCTCGGATGTTTGTTTATTGGTCTGCTTTCTTGTCAGACATAGTGTGATTTTTTGTCTGGTCTTAGTGACTTTTCGGTTTTTCATTTTCTATTAACATGGATCCAAAGTTAAAGGCACTATTGAACCCGGAGGATGAGGTTATTTGGAGGCAAGCTGGGTTGTTTGAATCTGTGGATAACTTATAGAAGGGGTCATCGGGAGGAACACCTTTTTCAAAACTCAAGCCTTCTAACTTGACTAGTGTACCTGGTATACCTCCTCTTCTTCCCTCACTACAACATGCCTCTCTCAAGACTATCCCTATTCCCTCTGAGGCTTGCAGAACCAGGTTCCAGACGACTTTTGGGGCCTCCAGGGCTGCCAAACTTTTCTGAGATTGCTCTAGGAGGCATCAAGGATCAGTCTGTTCAAACCCAGTCGAATCCCTTTCGTTGAAAGCTATGGAAGACAAATCAGAAGGCTAAACGCCTGGTTTTAGGCAACGACGTTGGTTTAGAGGATACTTGCAGAATGGCCCTCTGCTCTCTTGTTGGACAGTTATCTTATAAGTCCCTGAGCAAAGGCTCTCTGGAGGATTGGATAAAACTACATTGGTTTCCCCTCCTTGGGTATTACCCTGAGGTTTTATGCCTTACTAAAGGGTGGCTGGGGTTTATTTGCAACTCTCCCAAGGACGCTTCCCTCTTACTTAGTTCGCTTTAGGTTTTGGGGGGCAGTAGTCTGATGCTGAAGTGGTGGAGGATTGCTTTCAATCCAGATACGGATTTCTTTCAGTTCAGACACCTCTGGGTACTTCTTCCTGGTCTCCCACTGTATCTTTGGAATGAAGGTGCTTTAAGGGCTATTGACGACACTTTAGGGAGGTTCATTACACTTGACCCTAGAGCTCTCAGCTCCCTAATGCGAAAGATGGGTCGTGTTCTAGTGGAGGTGGACATTTTCAATGGTTTGTCGGAAAAGATTGAGATTGAATGGAGAGGGCGATCCTTTACCCAGCCATTGGACGATCTTGGGTTGCCTTTTCGCTGCAACCTCTATCATAAAACTGGACACCTTCATCGTGACTGTAAAGGGAAAGTCTTGGAGGAGCTATCTGAAGAGGACGAGCTGCAGAGGAGTCCCCCTGAGTATACTGATGTGGACACCTCCCTGGACTTCCTGCATGGGTCTTTGGGTGCCTCGTCCTCCTTGATCAAGCCAGATTCAAATATTACTGGTAAGTTACAAACAGTCTGTCCTCTTTTGTTTAATTCTCTATCTAGGGAGGAAAGGTAGCCCTCAATAGTTCAGAATGGTTAAGGGCATTTACTCTTCCGAAGAAAACCATCACTAGTCCTTTAATCCTTAGTCCTCCTTGTTTCTCTACGACTTCCTCTGCACTTTGTTGTCCGACAGAGACCCGTCCTAGCACCTTACCGTCGGTCCTTATGCCTGTTACTCCAACACACACTTCTCTACTGGTGTCAGAGGACCCTGCTGTTACAGTAACTTTGCCTTCCAGACTGTTTCTGCCTTTAGACCAACCGTCCCTTCCTTTGCATCCTAAGCCAGTTCACTCCCCACCTTCTCTTTCCGACAGTAATCCGTTGCCATCCACTTCCACTGTGGAAGACGTGCTCCACAACTCATCCATCCTGCCAGGCTATCGAGAGTCCAAGGAGGAGGCCTCATTACTTATAGAAACCCTGAACTCCTTGTTACCCAGCCATTCTGTCCTCGGGCTCCCACAGCCATTGTCTGTAGTTCTTGGAAAGAAAGCAGTTGTTTCCTCTTCAGAAATTGGTTCAACATCTGCTCAGATTGTCGGTAAGGGGGGAAAAGCTTTCTCTTGGTCACAAGGTCTGGCCTCTAAACTGTCACTTGTCAAAACCAGAAGTTCTCGGAAGAAATAGACTAGTTCGAGTCAAATAGAAGTTGATTGTGTTCCCACTTCCCCGGTTTCAGGGGCCCTTAGAGCATTGAAGGCCCAAGCAAGGGAAAAGTGAAGATTTTGCTCTCATTGAACATCAAAGGGATCAGAGGCACCCTCAAAGATGCCTCGGTTCATAGACTGCTAGATCATTCAAGGCCAGACATTGTGTTTTTACAGGAGACTCTATCGGATGAAAAAAAAGCGAGATATTTTTTACTCCAACTTCATCCCTCTTGGGATGCTACTGCTGTAAAATCGTTAGGTACTTCAGGAGGCTTACTGGTTGCTTGGGTTCCAAACATCCTCGAATT
The DNA here is from genome assembly GCA_032191745.1 of Picea mariana. Taxonomy (NCBI): domain Eukaryota; kingdom Viridiplantae; phylum Streptophyta; class Pinopsida; order Pinales; family Pinaceae; genus Picea; species Picea mariana. Next base: position 103,152 of record JASDQU010103601.1, read on the forward strand.
AAAGACTTTTCTGTCTGTCAGTGGTGTTTTATTAATTGGCAGCTATGCATCCACAAACAGGGATATGGCTTTCCTCAATATTTATGGTCCATGTAAAGATAGACAGCAGTTCTGGAGTAATTTTGCAAAGAGTGGTTTGCACACTATCCTGAATATTATCATAGCTGGGGATTTAAATTTCATTTTGTCTTCAGAAGAAAATTGGGGCGGATCATTCATTCCAGGCACTTTGGAATTGTTTCTGAGAGGCCTACTCTCTTCCTTGAAACTGGTTGATATTAAGCCAACCAAAATGATCCCCACTTCGCGTAATGGGTGTGCTGGACATCATGCTACTGCCAGAAGGCTAGATAGTTGTTTAATCTCTGAAGCATCCTTGTCATCTCTGGGCCTCTCTAGGGTGTGGGTGGAATATCCCTTTATCTCCGATCATGCTCCTCTTTTAATTTAGTTTGAGAATGCTCCGGTGTACAAGTCTTTTCCTTTCAAGTTTAATACACTTTGGTTGCAGGAGGACGATTTTATAAACCTGGTTCAGAAATTATGGAGCGACCCCCGATTCTTGACAGAGGAAAATATTCAACAACGCACGGTATGGAAGCTCAAGGAAATTAAACTACAAACAAAGAAATGGCTGTTAGATATTTCGATACAAAAAAAAAAAAGTCCTTAGAAGGCTGGGAATCCGAAATTGTAAGATTGTTATTGAAAACTGCAGATGGAGCGTTATCCTTAGAGGATGATGGTTACCTTCAAGTGATGGAAACAAACAGAAATAACCACCTGCGGGGGGAGGAGGAGGCATGGCGCCTACGTAGCAAAGTAACATGGATCTAGAGTGGGGATTCAAACACAAAATTCTTCCACAAGATGGCAGGGATTAATAGAAACCGGAAGCATGTTTGGGAAGTCACTTCGGGATTTGGGGATAAAATTACGGGACAGAATGCGATTAAAGAAGAGGCTGTTAAACATTTCAAAGATTTATTTAAAGCTAAAGAAGGAACAGATTACGCTGAAATGGTGAGGATTTCTAGCCTTTATCCTAGAATGGTTACGGAAGAGGAGGCCGATTCGCTTTTTATTCCTGTTACTTTGGAGGAAATTAAGTCTGTTCTAGTCAAATTTAACAAAGATCGAAGCTCAGGTCTAGATGGGTGGACTTCCAAGTTTTTCATTTATTTCTTTGATTTAGTTGGTGAAGATCTCCTTGAAATGGTGGAGGATTCGAGGAGGAATGGCAAACTCTGTGGAGGCCTTAACTCTACCTTCCTGACACTAATTCCGAAGGTCAACAAGCCGAACTCCTTTGATGATTACTGTCCCATTTCGTTATGTAATCTTATCTACAAGGTGATCTCTAAAATCCTTGCAAATTGGATTAAACCCTTCCTTTCAAAATGCCTTTCTTCTGAACAACTCGGATTCTTAAAGGGAAGAAGAATTCAAGAAGCTATTGGATCAGCCCATGAAACACTACATAGCATTAAAAAAAAGAATATCAAATCTCTGGTGCTAAAATTAGACCTCAAAAAGGCCTATGACAGTATTGACTGGGAGTACCTTAGAGTGGTCTTACTCTCGGTTGGTTTTGGGACAAAGCTCTTGGATTGGATAATGTGTTGTGTTACAAGTGCAAAATTTTTAGTACTGATCAATGGTGAGGCGACGGATTATTTTAAGAGTTGGAGGGGGATTCGTCAGGGATGCCCACTGTCCCCCTACCTATTTATTTTGATGATGGAAGTGTTAAGTCTGATGTTAACAAATGGATTGGTGAATCAAAGAATTTCAAGTATTATGGTCACACAACTTCAAAAACTTGTCCACCTAATGTTTGTCGATGATGTCCTGATAATGTCTAAGGCAATTCTAGGCGAATGGCGATATATATTGGACATCCTTCGAGTCTATTGTTCGGTTTTTGGTCTCTGCATCGATACAACAAAATCAGTTGTTCACTATTGGGGGCTAGATGATATTGAACTTGAGCACTTTAAAGTCATCATCCCGTTTTCCTTTGCTGATTTAAAATTGGGCTTCAAATACTTAGGCTATTATTTAAAGCCAAGAGTAGCAAAAATGACTGATTGGAGATGGTTAGTGACGAAAATTGAGAAAAAAAAATTGTTTCTGGTGCAATCAGTGTCTCTCTTTGGGTGGCAGATTAATCTTGGTTAAATTTGTATTGGAGAGCCAAATTGTCTTTTGGATGTCTTTGGAAATGATCCCAAAATCCATCTTGAACCGCATTCGGCAGCTTTGTTTTTCCTTTTTATGGGGCGGTCCAAAAGCCAACCACCACTACCATCTTTGTAGATGGGACCTCCTTGCAAGAGCAAAGCATTGCAGAGGGTGGGGTCTCAGAAAATTAACCACTTTCAACATAGTGTTACTGGCAAACTCCCTCTAGAGGGCGCTAACGATGGATAGCATCTGGT
>JASDQU010103601.1:128896-139406 GCA_032191745.1 Picea mariana
ATCATCAAAAAATACTAACACAAATTTTTGAAGGAAGGGATTGAAAATGGAATTCATCAACCCTTGGAATGTGGAAGGTGCATTTGTAAGGCCAAAAGGCATGACCAAAAATTCATAATGGCCTTCATGAGTTCAGAATGTTGTTTTTGGGATATCTTCTTCCTTCATTCTAATCCAATGATACCCTAAACGAAGATCCAATTTTGTGAAATAGATTGCTCCATGTAGTTCATATAACAATTCATCAATGAAGAGAATGGGAAACTTAACTTTAATAGTGATCTTGTTGAGCTCTCTATAATCTAGAAACATACACCATGAGCTATCTTTCTTGAATACCATTACCACTGGTGCAGAGTAAGAACTTTGGCTAGGTCTAATAATGCTAGCCTCTAAAATTTCTTCAACAATGCGCTCAATTTCACTCTTCTAGGCATAAGCATATCTGTATGGCCTGATGTTAGGAGGAACACTCCCAGGAATTAGGTGAATTTCATGATCATGATTTCAAGTGGGTGGAAGACCTTTGGGAATATCTTCAAATATTTTGGAATGCTTATCAATGATCCCTTGGATATCTTAAGGAATAAATGGCTTAGATGTTTGAACATCTAGTGAGCATAGTTGTGCAATAATGCCTTGATGCCCCTTTTTCAATAATTTTGTCATGCCATTAGAGCTTATCACCTTACCGGGTTTCCCTGTGATACCTCTTAACTCAATTTGTTTTCCTTCCAATGAAAATTTCATGAAAATTTCTTGAAAATTAAAAGCCATTGTTCCTAATGATTGTAACCATTGGATTCCTAGTACAACATCATCACCACCCATGGGTATAGAAATCATTGGACTATTCATTACATATTCCCTCATAGTAATATTTATCTTATTGCATTTTCCTGAGCAATTGATAGTTCCTCCATCTATAATCATTACTTGAAGCTTTGGCGCTGGATATACAAAGAAATTGAGAGCTTTGGCTAATTTATAGTGAATGAAATTATGAGTACTGCCAAAATCAATTAGGACTATTACCTTTTTCTTTTTGATGTATCCTTCGATCTTGAGGGTTTGAGTAGTGCTAATTCCAGCCAATGCATTACACGATATCATGGGAGTCAACTCTTCAGACGAAATTGCTTCTACGTTTTCATCTTGAAATGGTTCTTGTTCCTCTTCTTGTTCCTCTTCATAATATATGTATAATAATTTATTCTCACCACGCTTATGTCCCTTACTGTACTTGTTGTCACAATTAAAGCATAAATCTTTTACTTTTCTTTCCTCTAATTGTTGAGGTGTCAACCTTGTAGGTTGAGGTGTTTTAGAAAAAGGAGCATTATTCTCTCTATAGATGTTAGGATTGGTCCTTCTAGTAGCCATAGCCATATTTTTACTTTCAACATTTCTTGCCACCTTAAATGCATTCTCCAATGATTTGGGTTCCCAAAGGCGATCCTCATGTTGAATGTTATCCTTTAAAGTTCCTATGAATAAATCAATCAAGTGCTCATCTGGAATATCTGTTACCTTTATATTCCAGATGTTATATTCAATCTTTAGAAGTTCTCAATGTACTCGGTAACTGAACCCTTTTGCTTGATAGTTATCAATTGGCTAAAGAAGGTATTGCTCCTTTTATCCTCATAGTGTGCTATCATTTCTTCTGTGAAAATTGTCCAAGTGACGAGTGATTTGCGAGAAAAAATCCATCGATACCATACAAATTGATTGGGTTATAAATATAAAGAAGCAATTCATACCTTTTGTGTATGTGGCACATAATGTAGATCAAAGAATTTCTCCATCTGAAGTATCCATGTGATTGGGTCCTTGCCATCAAACTTCCTGATATTGATCTTAGGAACATGGTTGGTCTTCAACCCAAAGTTGGAGTTTCTCCATTATTGATTCACCCCCCTTGTGTCCTCATCATGAATTTCATGGGATACATTTTCACTTTCAGGTGTCCTCTCTATTAGGAAATTTTTCAATCCTTCCATGATCTCCCCTTTTAAACCATCCATCTTAGTGTCCAACTTAGCTTCCATTGAATCCATCATCTCTTGTAGTTCATCTTTGGTTACTGTCTTCTTTTGTAAATCATTTATGTCCCTGCGCATTTCTTCACCTTCATCAAGAGTCCAAGTAGGAATGTCTGGAGGCTTATTTGGTGTAGAAGTTCCCTTTTTTGGTGGCATGTTAGCCAAGTATCACTTTAAACCTTGATTTTGAGGTGGTTCTGCTAGACAATCTTCCTTTTATTGTATATCCAAAATTTCGGCCCTTATGAGTATGAAATTTTTCTTTTTGTATGTCTCTTATATTTCTTCTCTTTAATGCCACAGGCTTGATAAAAATGGGATGTGCCAAGTTGAATTTATGGTAACTTCCCCGCAACTTTCTGATTTTTTTCCTTTCCAGGAGATCTCACTTGTATAGAGATCCCCGCACAAAATAATTGATATAAAATTCTAAAACTCATACCAGAACTACTACGGGCTGTCCACTATCCAATTCAACTGGTCTCACTCAATTTGGATACTCTAGGAATCATTTATGATTGTTTTACCCAGAACACCTTCTTGAGACTAGTCAATAGGACTAGTCAGATACCCTATATTCCACAGGGTGTATCTACAAATTTATGATGACCCAGAGGCTGAAATTTATAACACATATACCTTACTAATTTTTTATAATATCCTCTGGATTTCAGGGTCTGAAACGTTACAGAAAACATTTTATAGCGAAAATTCCGCAATGACTCAATTCAGGATGATTCCATAACCCTATATTACAAATGTTGTATCTCTGAAAGTATAAAGCCTCAGAAGATGATATTTTAACCCAATGTACCTTGATCCGTCTACTAAATATCCTCCAATACCTTCCTTCTGAATCACTGTAGAAAAATAGTTATAGAGAAAATTCCACGGTGTCTCAGATGTAGCAGCAAAACCCCAAGACCTTGAGCTCCGATACCATAAGTTAAGAACCAAATATCAATATAGCATAGAAAAACATCAGAATAAGTACTCGACGCCTTGAAAAAGAGATAATTTCAAATAATAAGCCTCTTCGAGGGGGAAACCTCCTTTTAACCCACATAAATGTTCAAGTACAAGATGATTCCAAATGAAAATGTATCCTTGGTATATATAGGAGACTAAGAGGTATAATTACAAATAACGGAATAAATCCGACATAGATAAAATAACATTACTAATATAATATGCCCCAATTAAGGGATAATGAGACAACATTAGGGCTTAACAGTGAAGAGAAATTAAAAAAAAAAAAAAATTGTTTCAAACTTAGGCAACTAGAATATATATCTATATTGCAGGGCTTGAAGTGGATTAATGCTAGCTCTCATGCTAACCTTAGTTCATAAACATTTAATTCTTATGTCCTTTGTTTATGGTATTCTATGTTTCATTATGATTATTATTGCACTTTCAAACTGTTGTCCCTACATTGTCCAGCTGGAAATTGCATGAAAAATCCTGCAGTCGAAAAACAGAGGTCCATACTCCTTATCTTCGACTGGGCGCTCTCAATAGTTTTTACTCCATGTTGCATTTTCCCCTTCTATAGCTCCATATTGTAGAAGAAGGGCACCCTGAAATGTTGTGTTTGGGAACTCTCGATGGTTTCTACTCCTCAGTGAATTTTCAACTTCTTCAACTTTGTCTTGTATTTTCAGCTTTTGCAACTCCTCCATGTTGCATTGTCATCTTTTGAATTTTCGGATTCTACAACCACTTGTTTCATTTTCAGCTTCTGTAGCTCCATCTTATATTTTCATCTTTTGTGGCTCCTTGTAGAAGAAAGGCCCTATTGCATTTTCCCCTTCTGTAGCTTCGTCTTGTAGAAGAAGGGACATAACATGTAACATATCAATGTACAATTCCCTTAATAAATTTGAAATCAAAAAACATAAAATGTCTTCTAGTGAGTACCATTACTATTACAAATTTGAAATTTTCTTTTAAAATTGTTGTCTGGTTATGAAGTAAAATTGTTGTCAGTTTATGAATTAGAAAACAGTAAAAATATAAAGCTAAATTATTTTAACTTTCCATTTTAATGCTACATGTTTCAAAATTGGCTCAACAGTTCAAGTAGAGAATTTTGACCTTTAATTTCTTCCTTGTAGATACACCAATCATCCACTGAGAGGGTCAATTTCAGGGCCAAACGAGCACCCCTATCCACGATGAGGCTAAACGGAACTCCCCAATACTTTACCACGTGATTTCAAAATTACTCACCTGCTTGGCTTTGCATTTGAAAATCTCCACTTAGACATACTTTAAGTGCTTGAATTATATGAGTGGAATCTTGACATGGTATATTTCCTTCTCTGCATTGTCACCCATGGTAGTAATGAAATGACGAAAATTGCATCTATGTTGCCCATCCCTTCCCCTATTTACTTTGTACCAACAACCTTGTCTATAGCTCTATCTGGTAAGCCCATTGATGACCTCTCAAACTGGTAAATCATTGAATCTGCACTGCCTATTCAGAAATCAGAACTACGTATTCTTTGAAGCTTGATCCCATCTCTAGTTGTGTTCTTGTAAGGCCACAACCAATGTCTCACCAAAGATTATTGAGAATTTTTCATATGAAAAAATAAGGGGGAACTCATCTCAAAGGAAGTCACCTGATCTAGGTGGATATCGGTGGCCACCCACCTTTTCCAACTGGCTCAAAATAGGTTTCTGGCAATTTTGGTAATTTACTATTTTTAGTAATTTTCACTTTCGGAGCTGTTTTGAGGCCCTAAATGATGTTTTTTGGGAAAATGGGAAACAATAACAAAGTTCCTTCGATATTTCCCCCAAAATGAATCTCCTCAATGGTACCTTTCCAACAGGCTATCATGCGCCTAAAATGAATATTTTACGCAAAAGTTACGACCACAGGAAGTTGATGTACTAACTTACCCAAACGGGGCCCACATGACTTTTGGCACTTCATCTCCTAGGGTTAGGTTTTTGGATGTATAGGGTTTTTGGAATTCCTGATTATTGTAAAAATGCCTTCAGAGCCTCATTGTAATGATCTTCTTGTGAATGAGCACAACCATCACATCTCTTCTCAGAGATAAGCCACAACCATTTCAACAAGCTTGTTTTCCGCTGCATTTTATTGTTTCAGCTTATTTCCTTATTGAATAGAAAACCAGTTTTATTGTATCTCTATTATTTTTTGTTAAGCACTTGTTAATATCTGTAGTCATTTCATTCTACTCATAAAATCCGGATTAGTGGTATCAGAGCGGTCTGCTACTTGTCATCTTAATGCATGTCCTCAATGAGGTCGGAGTACAAAGAGTTGGGTCTTGAGCTTGTTTCTCTTGAGGAAAAAACCTCTCACACGCCCAAGTGACCTCTCATGGTAGGAGAAAATAAAGATGACATGACATGAGATCCTTTCAAAATGTTGCTTGAGGAAGCCCTCACGCAACATAGGAACAAGATGATGGATAGTTTCACACATATCCTTCAGCGGCTACCAACAGGCGACACATCTTCTTCGAGCAGAGGCACCACCCCCTTCAAGGTATAAATAAACTTTGATGTTCCTATATTTGAAGGTCAGATAGATGCAGATGTTGTATACAAGTGGTTGAATCTAATATGTTAGCACTCTGTAAATTTCCTAGAGGTTGACAAAAGAAGAAATCTACAAAGGTAACTTTATCCAACCACTTTTGAAGCTGGGATCTAGCCCTTCCAACTTCAGAGAGGGATATCTCTATATGATTTAGATATGTTTCGGATTTTAAAATATTAGGCTAGGTAAACAAATGAGTTGGTTTTGTTGGTGTAGTGTTGATTGAGTTGGTTGAGACAGTCTACACATCCATTGGGCTATGGGGTCTGTGTCTTAAAAATTAAAATCTAAACCAGAAAAGCAAAGAAAACCTTTCACAGGGAGAGATAATATAATCATTGGATTCTTCAATAGCATATATGATGGACAACAGAAAAGATGAGAAAGATAATTTCAACAAAGAAGCAGTTAAGAATTTCTTTATTGAAATAACCAGAAGAAAAACACGAAAATCTTTTGAGTTAGAAACATGGTATCTGAGATAAATCCTATCACATTCATTACTTCTAAAGATTAGATTTAGAAAACAGTGTGATAACAAAGTGATAATAACATTCAACTTAGAGAGAAAAACATCACCAGTGAATACACACAAGAATCCTATAAAAGTGCCTCTTTGTATTAATGGAAGATCTCTTCAAAAATATTACAATCTGATAGCGTCAGGGTGTGAAGATCAACAACCCTCAATACTCCAAAATATGAAGTATTTATAACTCAAAATTACAAATGATCCTGTCATAAATGACCAAGACGTGCTAAACCTATTTTTAGCCTAACTAACTTAACAAATTTCAAAAATCTAGGAACTGCTAGATGATGTGGTGTAACTGCATGTTGATTTCTGGGTGGGTCATTGACGAGGTCTTCTACACGACCTCATCTAACTGGACAAATGATTGGACTGGGACAGCTCATCAGCTACTCGATCAAATCGCAGAGTTCCCCCCATTGAAGATGACTGGGCACGTTGACTTTGAGTAGCCTTCAATACACTTGGCGAAGTTAGGTTTGGTGATGAAGATGTATCGAATTTCATGTTGAATGCTGATGTCCCACTGGAGCGCATCAAGAAACGCCTTGCCAGTGATGCTGCCTTGAATTCCTGCAAACTTTGAACTATCCTTAGCCACATCAACCAGTCTTTTTTTGTAGTCAGGGAGTGTCATCAGTTTGTCGTTGATTGCTTTCACACCAGGAAGACCTTTCTTCTATAGAGCCTCAATCTTAATAAAAAATCTTTGTACCCCTTGGTCCATTGCTTGAACCTTTTCTTCCAGTTGGAGCATTAATCCTCTCCTGGTCAGAACTCTTTTGACCTCAAGGATGGTCATTGTTCTGTCTTCAATCTTCAGCTCTTCCAGTTCTTCCCTGGTCTTAGAATTCAGGAACTTGATGATTTCATTGGCCTGTGTTGGCATGTCTCCCAATTCTGATATGATCTTCTCGACGACCTATTTTCTTTTCTGCACCAATTCATTTTGTTCGAACATGATCTGGATCATGGGCCATATCTCATTCATGGACTCGGTGATGTCTGTCCATACACTTTCTTTAACCTCGGCCAAAGTTTTTCCTGCCACTGTTTGCTTCCAGAGCTGCTGCAACTCTTGCTTGAGCTGGTCTGTCACCTACTTTTCCTTGGAGAGGCTGGTCGGAAAGGATGATTTGAGTTCCTGAAGATTCTCAATTTCCTTTTTCAGCCTATTGATCTTTGTTTCCTGCAGGTTCATCTTTTCCATAGACTTAGCTAGGTCGGATGTCTTCTCTAGGGATGTCAATGGAGTCGCGGATGGGACTTCTGTCACTGATGCTATGCTCACTCCCAAAATTGGAATGGCATTCAATGGAATGAATTCCATTGGTTTCAGTTTCTTTTTCTCTTTTATTAGCTTCTCCATCTCGGCTTCCATTTCTTTTAGCTGTGCATTATGCTCCATGAGTAGTTTGAGCATTTCATCTTTTTCTCCTTCTTTCTTTGCTATTTCCTTCGCCTGTGAATCCTCTGTGGGTGGAAGCTTCAATCATTTTCTCAAGGAGGCTATGTCAACATTCTTCTTCTTAATCATCTCCTTAGTTTCTTTCACGTTCGAAGGATCATAACCAATCTTGAGGACCAATTCCTCCAAAGTCTTGATCCTATTGTCCTTGGCAAAGGATGATATCTTCTCTAACTTCAGTTGTGTTTGAACATTGTTCAGGGACACTTGCAATTTGGATGCAGTAGTGGAAGCATGCGCCAGTGTGTAAAAGACCATTTCTCCTATCTGCTTGTGCAGATCCATCTGATCGATCGGATGCACGTCCTTCGTCTGAAATTTGAAGGTGGCCCTTTTGTAATCTGTAATCACCTTTGGATCTGGCACCTATGCCTGGAGGAATGCCATATGCATTCTACCCTTCTTAGTGTCAAATGATGACAGTATCCTATGTTTTCCAGTCGACGTCTGCTTCCAGAACTGGGCGCAAGTACTGCTGGTCAGGGTCTGGTTCCTTTTCTTGATCATCTCATATTTTTCAAAGATACTCAACTTTGGTCCTACCTTGCTTGGCTGGGTGGTCAATGGAGAATCTATGGATTTCTTCGGCAGTGTTGAGGTTATGACCTTCCGGAGGATTGCATCAAAGGGTGGCCTATTGACCTTGGTCACTGTAGTAGACGGGGCTTCTTTTTCTTCGACCGGGCCAGGAACTGAAATAATATTAGGCCTCTTGGTATGCAGTTGGAATTCTTTGGATGATACCTCAGTGACAGGAAAAGATAAATCTTGCCTAGGCCTTTTCTCTTTCGGGACCTGTGGCGTGGTTGTTTTTGATACAGTGGCTGGGGGATTTGTTGTTCTACTTCGACCAATGTGTTAGGCTCCCATATTGTCTGGTTTGTAAATTTTTCAACTTCAGGCCTAGATTCATGGACATATGGGATGTTCTTATTTTTAACCCTCATCTCAGAGATGATCCCACATGGATCGTAATGCCATGGAAAACTCATGAAAAACTTAATTTCCCTTAGCAGCCTGTCTGCTTCTTCCCCAGCGCCATGATTGTTACAGATAAAGGAGCCAATCTGCCCTTTGATTCTGAGCTGTTGCTTTTTCTTCAGTGACACAAAATGGATATGATTGGAATTTATTGTCTGCCTTATGTATTCCAAAGAAAAAATTCTGACAGGTAGATACTTGGGCAGCTTATATGGTGCCAAATCGCACCCGTATACTCTGATCTCAGTGTAATCTTGGTACAAATACCAATCCCCCATCTTTGTGTTATCCGAGAGATGCAGGATCCTCTAACTTCATCATTTATCCGAGGCTCGGGCATGCCACTAAGAATACTTACCACTGGGTGGTAGAATTGATCAATGAACTCTTTGAAACTGAACTCTGTGGAGTTGTTCTTGAGCAAGGAAGTCCACACTATCACTGCCTGGGGTCTACCATCTCCATCCATCTTCTACATGGAAAAAATGAATTTGTCCACCTGGAAGAAGACAAACAGGTACTCTAATATGGACGAGTATCGGAACATGCCTTCTGTGCCGAAATTCATGAACTGTTCGTGAATATTGTCCGCCAAGAATGTGCTGAAATCAAACTGGGTTGTGGGCTTCTCATCGGTAGAGAACATGGATAAAAATCCCAGAATGGGTTCATCTACCCACTGATCTGAATAGTATCCTAACAAGGCACAAAGGGATGAGATAATCTAATTTCCTTTAGTCAAGAACATGGAAGAAGGATAAGGAAGATTTGTGGAGGGAAATTGAACGGATGGGGGAAGGAAAAGCTCAAATATTTGAGCTCTTTGGGGGAAGGTCATTTTCTGGTATAATTCTATAAGAATTTCTAGGTTGAAGGGTGATGCAGAGTTGGCTCGGGGGATTTGCATCATTTGGTCGATAGATTCGGGTGTAATGAGGAAAAGAATATCTCCGGATGAGGAGATGACGACTCTTTGCTTGGGAATGTAGTGGGCTTGGCACTTGAGTGTGAACTCTGGAAAATGGTAAATTTGAGGGAAGAGGTAAAGGGGTAAGTTGGACTCCTAGAGTATGATTTCATCACTCTGGTCCAGGAAGACTTCCTTGAGCCACGAATGAAGGTCAGCGAAATCAAAATCGCACTTTGTATTTGTGATTAAGCGGTCTTTTTTGACCAGTGGGATCCTGTCGAGGTCGACAGGAGGCGGGAGAAACAGATTCTCCTCTCCTTCTTCTTGTTTGGACTTTGGTGCCATTACTGCAATAGTACCTGCAAGAAAAAACAACGTTAGCGGGGTGGCTTCTAGTGGGGGAAACTAACTATAACGGAGGAGAAAACGGTGTAAATCTCTCTGGTGCAATGAGTGGGTAAGTGGTGAAAATAGGGAGAAAAAGGGTAGTTTTGGATAAATGGTTGTCCGTTGGGCACGGGAGACAAGTCAGCTGGATAACAAATAGGTTATCCAGTAATAAATGGCCAACGGATCATTTGGGTTGTGAGATAGTAGGTGACTGTGACCGAGGGATACGAATGAGCGACGTGGTGGCTACCGACTGGGGTAAAGATCATCGTGAGGGGGCTTGACATGAGCGAATAAGGGGGGAAGGATTGACAGAAGTTATGGGATGTGACTCCTTCGAGAAAGGTGGATGATGACATCAGAAGGTGACGAAGGTATGTCATTCCGTAGGAGGCAATGGGACTCGGGACTGATAGATCGATGCCACGTATAGACTGGGGTCCGCCAGAGAAAAGATCCCATTCTGGACCCCCCCCCTAGTTAAAAACAGATCAGTCGGGGGGGTTCGAAAAACACATGGAGCCGTTGATCTGCGCACTTACTTCTGGGCCGTAGATCTATGTGCGTTGTTTATCACACATTCCAAACCCCCCCCCCC
>JASDQU010103601.1:158770-249184 GCA_032191745.1 Picea mariana
CCCCCCTCCATTAAAGATAGAACGGTCGGGGGGGGTCTAAAAAAATATGTTCACCGTAGATCTGGGCGCCATGATCAGGACCATTGATGTGTGCAAGGAGTATAAGTGGGGAGCGGAAAACACATGCACCAGGGAAAACTTAGGATAAATTCATTTTATGGGTTTTTCCAAGGTTTTTCTCATGTGTACACCACCATGGGGCTTGACCAACATCACTTTAGAAATATGAAACATGGCGCAACATTTACATCCAGCTGGTTTTATTGAAATAAAGAAACTAACCTACATTCTAACCTAGCTTCCTATGACAGTTAACCCAAATTAGACTTTTGGGCTAAGAGTTTACTCTACCCTCAGGCTATCTAACCAGGATTAGACAGTCTAGCCAAATTTATTAACTAATCTAACCTAGACACTTTGGCTAAGATTAAACTGTTTAGCCAAACTCATTCACTAACCCTATCAACATCAAATCAAAAGGAACTTGGCCATGCTTGAAAGGTATGGACCAAGTTACTATTATTGCATGGGGCTTTATTGAAATTCTTTTATGCTTTCTTTTCTTTTCTTTTTCTTTTCTTTTCTTTTGTTTTCTTTTTCTTTTCAAATTATTTGCAGAATGAAAAATCATTTGTCAAAAAAAACACTAGAGATAGATAATATTTTAGTCACCAGTTGATCCTATAGATTATAGGGTGATAACAGCGGCTCCACCTGGGGATGGTACTTTCCCTATGAAGTGCCAAGAATCATGGTTCCTGTCATCCTGAAAATTTCTGCCTAGTAGCCTTTGTTGGTTTTATTCTCAAAAATTGGAAGAACAGTGGCCAATGGCTTAGGGCCTTCTCTTCGGGCTTCAACCAACTGACTAATGTTATTTTCTCAGAAAATGCAGGCGAAAAATAAAAATGGTATGTACAATGGAGAGTGAAAACACGAGTCTCTACTAGGGCGGCACATAATGCTTGAGCATTCTACCATTTACAAGTCCTCCTGGTAGATCTGTCCCATCAGCGTTGTTTAGCAAGAAAGTGTTGTTTCCTCTGAATGCTTGGATCATGAATGGTCCCTTCCACAGACTGTCAAATTTTCCATGCTTTCCCTTGTCTTCATTTCTGGCGTCCCACCTCAGCACCAAATCTCCTATCTCAAAATCATCCTCCTTGGTTCTTTTGTCAAAAATCTTCTTGATGCTTTCTTGGACTACCTGGGTCTTGTTGAAAACTTCTTCCCCAGACTGCTACAAATTAATCATCTAATTGATCCTTCTCTGTGTGTCATTTGGCTCGGCTTGTATGTCTTGAAGCAATTTCATGACAGGGACTCCTAAGGAAGTGGAAAAAAATGCTTCTGTGCCATAGACCAGCTGATACGGTGACATACTGATTGACCTTTTGGTGGTCAGTCTGTTAGCCCATAATGCGAACACAAACTTGTTATGCCACAACTTCTTGTTTTCCTGCAACATCTTCTTGATGATGATCACCAAGGTTTTGTTTGAAGATTCTGCCAGCCCATTCCCCTGAGGGTAGTAGGCTGTGGAATTCCCCAAACTAATGTGATACTGGTTGTAGAAATCTATGAGTTTCTTTGATCGAAAAGCAGCTGCATTGTCAGTAGTAATATTTCTAGGACATCTAAAATGAGACAAAATATTAATTTCAAGGAATTTGATAATAATAGAATCAGTGGCTTGCCTGCTTGGAACTGCTTCGATCCACTTTGTAAAATAATCTGTGGGGTGTATTTCTCCAATGAATTATAATCCCCATTGTTGGAAAGGGGCTTCAACTGAGATTGATTTCAAGGGTAGAGGGAGGAGTTTTCGTTTGCCTTCAAACAACTGACATCGATGACATGAAGTCACTTTATGATGTACATCAACAAATAGAGTGGGCCAGTAGAATCCAGCTCTAAGTATTTTGTTGGCTGTGACCTTCCAATTCAGATGGCCACCACATTCACCTGCATGAAATTCTTGTAACACTTTGTCAGCTTCATCATTCAATAAACAGTTTAACAGAATACCTCCAGGATCTTTCCAATACAGATTACCTTCTAGAATACAGAATTTTAATGCTTTTAACTTCAAAAATCTAGCTTTAGTCTTAGTCAAACTACGGGGAGATCGTAAATTATGCAAAACAAATATAAGGTCTGCGTACCATGGAGAGTTGAGAAATACCTCTCTAACGCTTGGAGTCGCCATCTCGCCCTGTTCATCTGCTACAGCTAAGAAATTAATATCAAGAGCATGGAAATTTGATTCGGCCATTAATTTTTCTAGGCCTTGACCTTTAATTAGTTTCGTAGGCTTAATCTCTATGTCGTATTCTAAAATGACAGCAATCCATTTTCCTCTTCTTTCGTCTGGATTGTCCTGGGTCAAAATGTCTTTTACTACCGCATTCGAAACATATGCAATGGTGTGGGAGTGGAGAATGTAGACTCTAAAATCTTTTATAGCTTTCACCAAGCCAAAAGCTTGTTTCTCCATTATCTTGTAATTTAAAGCAGCATCTCTTAACGCTTTACTGAAGAAGGCTATGGGTTGTTCATACCCTTCGATGTTCTTCTGTAGTAATGCCGGTGCAATAGTATGTTCGGAAGCGAAAGAAGAAAGATAGAAATCCTTGGTAAAATTAGGACTAATCAACACGGGGGCCTGTGTGAGTGCTCGTTTGACTTGTTCAAAAGACTTCCTCGACTCGGTGTCCCATTTTATTTCTACATCCTTTTTTAACATATTTGTAATGTTTATGAGGAGCTCATCCAAATTGGGTATGAATCTCCATAGAAAATTTATTTTCCCGATAAAAGACTGTAATTCTTTGATTTTTCTTGGGTGTTCTAATGTCAGTATGGCCTCGATTTTGCTAGGGTCTATTTTGATTCTGCCCTTAGAAATTATATGCCCTAGCAGTTTGCCTTCCTCTATTCCAAAAAGTATCTTCTTAGGATTTAAAGAGATCCCAAATCTCCTGCATTTCTCAAAAACTCGTCTGAGATGCCTGAGGTGCTCGTCGTCAGATTGAGAAAACACAGTCACATAGTCCAGGTAGATGACGATAAATTTGCCTAATTCTTCCACAAAGGCGATGTCCATCGCTCTCTCAAAAGTGGCTCCTGCGTTCATCAGACCAAAGGTAATTTTCACATACATGAAAGTACCCCATGGTGTGGTGAAAGTGGTTTTGTCTTGGTCATCTCGGTGAACGAGGACCTGATTATAACCCGAGAACACATCTAGCAAAGAGATTCGACTAGATCCGACTACCCTTTGTAAAATATGGTCCATTTTCAGCAAGGTGTAATTGTCCTTCAGGGAGACCTTATTTAGATTCCGGAAATAATTACAGAGTCTGATTTCTCCAGATTTCTTACGTGTTGGAACCAAATTTGAGACCCATTTAGAAAAACGTAACGGGACTATGATTTTGGCATCGTACATATTTTTAATTTCCTTTTCTATCAAAGGTAATAACTTGGGATTGATTCTCCTAAGTTTCTGTCTGAACGGTTTTTGGTCTTCTTTTATTGGAATCCTGTGTTGTATGATGCTGGTATCGTAAGATTTCAAATCCTCATAACCCCAGTCAAAAACATCTGAATGTTCTTTGAACAACTCAATGTATTTGAGTTTTTTCTCAGGGTATAGTGACTTGGACAATTTGACCATCCTGGGTTTCTCTTCGGTCCCTATATTACAGTCTTCTACTTCTTGTCCACTAGCTTCAATTTTCGGTTTTTTGGCTACATTGTTAAATTCAAACAAATCCTCTAAAGGAACTAAGCCCCTAGGCAAAACGTTACTTTTCAAATGCAAATTGTTGTTTTCCATTTCATCATCACCTAATTCTCCTGAATCCAAGCTATTTACACTATCAATCTCGAAATCAGATCTATTTACATTTTCATCTTCGTTCTCTAAATCTATATGTGTACATTCAAAATCATTTTTACACTGCAGAAAGTCTTCGATCTGATCATCATTACCAAAAACTTGCCAATACCTGATGTTGTCGGGGAAAGTTGGTTGGCACTTCACTTCTACTGTGTATGGGCGAGTCGAGCGGAAAGGAATTTTACAGGTGGTTGTTGATGTAGCCAATCCGTCTGCCAAAATATTCTGTCCCCAAGGCATTACCTGCAAGTCAACTTCAGTGAAACATCTCAGGACATCAAGAATAACATTTCTATAAGCTCTAAGATGTGGGTGTTTCGCAGCATACTCACCTTTGATCTGCTTGATTATCAACTCAGAGTCACCTCTTACCATAATCTGTCTAGCACCAACCTTTTTCAAAAGTTTCAGGTCGAGCATCAAGGCTTCATACTCGGCGATATTGTTAGTGCATTGGAAATTCAATTAGTAAGAATGGTTTTCTAAATACCCGGATCTATGATTGTGTAGCCAAACACCTACTCCAACTCCTTCTTCTCTCACTACTCCATCAAAATGCATTCTCCATAAGTCTGTTGGTAATTCTTCAGTTATCATGTTTTTCTTCCTTTCTACCTCGATGATTTCTTGGCCTTCGTCCAGACCAAATGTATCTTCTCCCAGCTAAATATCTTGCTCTCCCATGTCACCATCGTTATAGAGGATCAAAGAATCCAGGTCAGAATGTGCAGAGTAAAGAGGATAATTGTGTTATTTTTCTTGGCTACTGACCATGTACATCATCAATGTTTCTCTGTATAGCCTCCTTTGTTGCCCAAAAACTGGGATAGTGGCATACGACATATCTAGCTGCAGGGTACCTCTCAACTTAGCTCCCCAGGACCGGGATAGAAACATTTCGTACTTCGGGGGGATGTCTGCAACTACCACATCCATGACCATGCTCTTCGTAGGAATCTAAACCAAGTTGATACACAGATCCTTGATCAAACCAATACATCTAACTTTATTGAAATCAAACGAATGTAGATCTTTATAAGGTCTGGTGACCTCCAGTCCCAGTTTCTCCATCACTGCTTTCGACATCAGATTATGGTAAGCACCTAAATCCAGCATAGCATTATGCAGGATCAGGTCATGTATATTTAGACTGATGTAAAAAGGATCTACGTCCCCATTATCGGTTTGGCCATCCACTTCATGTCCGAACAAAAGTTCAGGTTGATCGTCTGTAAGGTTCACAGTGTCTGAATGATTCATCGATCCAATGGTTAAGGCCTTCGTGCCTATGTCAGGTTCAATGGTCAGTGATTTAATCACCTGTGAAGGATAAACATCTTTTCTCATCAACTCAGAAAGTGGGATGGGAATCTTTACTTTGGCTAATTCCCCCCCAAGGCTGAAAGATGTAGGAGCTATGCCTTGGCTCATCAATTCTGGTTTGTCCACCACATTCTTCTGACTAGAAGTACTTGGTGGATTAGTAGGTGAAACCTCGCGCTGTGACGATATTTTCAGAATAGTAAAGTTTTTCTTCGCGGGAACTTCGGTAGTGCTCTTCTCAAGAATCTTCTTGGTGGATGGTTCAGAAGCTTTTTTGGTTTCGAATACCTTCTTCATTTCAATTGTCTTTTTTGGGGAACTTCCCTCTGTCTTTTTACTCTGCAAATTGTACTACCAGTGAACCTCCAAAATGGCATTTTCAAAAGCCTATTGTTCTGCATCTTCATCTTCTTCACTTATCTAAGTTTGATTGAGAAGAAAAAGTTCTTGCTCCTCTTGGGTAAGGAAAATACCTTCGTTATCGTGAATGCCCATGAGATTTATGTGAGTATCCTCTAGTTCCTTGATCACTTCCTCTCCTTCATCAGCATAATTCTCTTGTATCGGGGGTCTGATCTGTTGATCTGGACCTCTCTGCTCTCTTTGATCCCTAGGATCTCTCTGTCTGATTTGAGGAGGGTTTCTCCTAAAGTTATGATTCCAAACTTGAGGGGCCAGTGGGTTTTCTCTCATTGGGTTTCTTTCTGATAATGTAAGCCTTTCCATCGTTCTTTCCATTGCTCTGGCCAGGGAATCCAATTTGGAATCGGAGGTTGACATGGAAGGTTCTTCTTTAGTGGTGACTCTCCTTTCTGACCTCTGTCGTGCCCTTTTTGCCAACAAATTGGCCTCCACACTTATTGCACTTTTCTGCATGTCCTCCAGGGTGGTAGAATTTCTTTCTCTTAGTTGGTATGACATATCGGCATCAAAACCATCAGGGAATTTTATCAATGCCAAACCTTGTGGGGGTTTGATTTTGGTTGGGATTACATTTTACAGGTTATTGAAATGGGTGCAGTAATCTTGTACCGTCTCACCTTGATTTCTTCTTATATTCTCGTATTTTGACAATATTTGGAGAGGGTTTTTCTTTACCTCCCATCTATCGAGAAAAATCCTTTGAAATGTGATAAGGTCAAGGACTAAGGTGGAAGGTAAAGATTTGTACCATTTCTTAACGTCACCTGTCAAACTTTGGGCAAACAATCTCATTTGAACATCACCCTCATCATCTTCTTCCAGGTCAAAATAATCATTCATTTTGTCAACATGTTGTTAGGCGTTCAAAGGTCCCGTTCCATCGAACTGTGGGAGTCTGGTTTGATAATCTTGGGGCATAGCATGAAGAGGTGCGGCCAACACCAAGGGAGCGTATCTGGCTGCCAGGATAGGTGGAGGGGGTGGGACAACCAAGTGGATAATAGGTGAGGTAGTGACCGAAGGCGAGGACGAAGAAGGATTGGCTAGCACCGAGTTGGTGGTTTGCGGTTTAGCAGTTGGAGATAGAACCTCAGGAGTCCAGGGTTGCAAGACAGTTGGGTCATGAATAATCTCAGTCACAAAACTATCGGATCTTGTCCTAGATAGGCTTTGGCCGGAAAAGGTGTCAATATCAGGGTTTTGAGAAAAGGCAAGCTCTCCTGAAAAATAAAGGGACTTATGAAAGGGAGTATGACTTACCGAACCTTCAGCAATGGTCTTCTTCCTGAGCAACTTCTCTAGATTGTCTGTTACTATCGCAGGTTTTGGATCTGGATGATATCGAGTATAAACTTTCTTGGGAGCCAGATTTATTTTTGCTTTTTATGTATATACTTTTTAGTTTTATGAATTTGAAAATAATATGTACAAGTTTTAATCAACCTCTGAACATTACTTCCTTCTTGGATTTGCAATATTTCAGGAACAAACTTTTCTTTTAGGGAAAAGAGGACATAGGTTATAACATTTTAGTTCTTTCCCCAGCAGAGTCACCACTATGTTAGCAGTCTGTAAATTTCCTAAAGGTTGACAAATGAAGAAATCTACAAAGGTAACTTTATCCAACCACTTTTGAAGCTGGGATCTAGACCTTCCAACTTCAGAGAGGAATCTCTCTATATGATTTAGATATGTTTCGAATTTTAAAATATTAGGCTAGGTAAACAAATGAGTTGGTTTTGTTGGTGTAGTGTTGATTGAGTTGGTTGATATAGTCTACACATCCATTGGGCTATGGGTTCTGTGTCTTAAAAATTGAAATCTAAACCAAAAAAGCAAAGAAAACCTTTCACAGGGAGAGATAATATAATCATTGGATTTTTCAATAGCATATATGATGGACAGCAGAAAAGACGAGAAAGATAATTTCAGCAAAGAAGCAGTTAAGAATTTCTTTATTGAAATAACCAGAAGAAACACACGAAAATCTTTTGAATCAGAAACAGGGTATCCGAGATAAATCCTGTCACATTAGTTACTTCTAAAGATTATATTTAGAAAACAGTATGATAACAAAGCGAGAATAACATTCAACTTAGAGAGAAAAACATCACCAGTGAATACACACAAGAATCCTGTAAAAGTGCCTCTTTGTATTAATGGAAGATCTCTTCAAAAATATTACAATTTGATAGCGTCAGGGTGTGAAGATCAACAACCCTCAATACTTTGAAAGATGAAGTATTTTTAACTCAAAATTACAAATGATCCTGTCATAAATGACTAGGACATGCTAAATCTATTTTTATCCTAACTAACATAACAAATTTCAAAAATCTAGGAACTGCTAGATGATGTGGTGTAACTGCATTCTGATTTCTAGGTGGGCCATTGGCGAGGTCTTCTGCATGACCTCATCTAACTAGAAAAATGGCTGGACTGGGACAGCTCATCAACTACTCGATCAGATCGTAGAGTTCCTCCCATCGAACATGACTAGGCACGTTGACTTTGAGTAGCCTTCGATACACTTCGTCCATTTCTATGTACTTGGTGAAGGTAGGTTTGGTGATGAAGATGTATCGAATTTCATGTTGAATGTTGATGTCCCACTAGAGTGCATCAAGAAACACCTTGCCAATGATGTTGCCTTGAATTCCTGCAAACTTTGAACTATCCTTAGCCACATCAGCCAGTCTCTTTTTGTAGTCGAGGAGTGTCATCAGTTTGTCGTTGATTACTTTCAGACCAGGAAGACCTTTCTTCTATAGAGCCTCAATCTTACTAAAAAATCTTTGTTCCCCTTGGTCCATTGCCTGAACGTTTACTTCCAGCTGGAGCATTAATCCTCTCTTGGTCAGAACTCTTTTGACCTCAAGGATGGTCTATGTTCTATCTTCAATCTTCAGCTCTTTCAGTTCTTCCCTGGTCTTAGAATTTTGGAACTTGATGATTTCATTGGCCTATGTTGGCATGTCTCCCAATTCTGATTTGATCTTCTCGATGTCATGTTTGCATCTCTACACCAATTCATCCTGTTCAAACATGATCTGGATCATGGGCCATATCTCGTTCATGGACTTGGTGATGTCTGTCCATACACTTTCTTTAACCTCGGCCAAAGTTTTTCCTGGCACTGTTTTCTTCCAGAGCTGCTGGGACTCTTGCTTGAGCTAGTATGTCACTTGCTTTTCCTTGGAGAGGCTGTTCTAAAAATATGACTTGAGTTCCTAAAGATTCACAATTTCCTTTTTTATCCTACTGATCTCTGTTTCCTGCAGGTTCATCTTTTCCATAGACTTAGCTAGGTCAGCTGTCTTCTCTAGGGATGTCAATGGAGTCACGAATGGGATTTTTGTCATTGATGTTGTGCTCACTCCCGAAATTGGAATGGAATTCAATGGAATGACTTCCATTGGTTTCAGTTGCTCTTTCTCCTTTATTAGCTTCTCCATCTCAGCTTCCATTTCCTTTAGCTGTGCATTCTGCTCCATGAGTAGTTTGAGCATTTCATCTTTTTCTCCTTCTTTCTCTGCTATTTTCTTCGCTTGCAAACCCTCTGTGGGCAGAAGCTTCAATTGTTTCCTCAANATTAGCTTCTCCATCTCAGCTTCCATTTCCTTTAGCTGTGCATTCTGCTCCATGAGCAGTTTGAGAATTTCATCTTTTTCTCCTTCTTTCTCTGCTATTTTCTTCGCTTGCAAACCCTCTGTGGGCAGAAGCTTCAATTGTTTCCTCAAGGAGGCTATGTCAGCATTCTTCTTAATCATCTCCTCAGCTGCTTTCACGTTCGAAGGTTCGTAACCGATCTTGAGGACCAATTCCTCCAAAGTCTTGATCCTATTGTCCTTGGCAAAGGACGATATCTTCTCTAACTTCAGTTGTGTTTGAACGTTGCTCAGGGACACTTGCAATTTGGAAGCAGTAGTGGAAGCATGTGCCAGTGTGTAAAATACCATTTCCCCTGTCTGCTTGTGCAGATCCATCTGATCGGTCAGATGCACGTCCTTCATCTGAAATTCGAAGGTGGCCCTTTTGTAATCTGTAATCACCTTTGGATCTGGCACTTGTGCCTAGAGGAATGCCATATGGATTCTGCCCTTCTCGGTGTCAAATGCCGACAACAACCTATGTTGTGCAGTCGTTGTCTGCTTCCAGAATTGGGCGCAAGTACTACTGGTCAGGGTCTGGTTCCTTTTCTTGATCATCTCATATTTTTCAAAGATACTCAACTTCGGTCCTACCTTGCCTGGCTGGGTGGTCAATGGAGAATCTGTGGATTTCTTCGACAGTGTTGAGGTTATGACCTTTTGGAGGCTTTCATCGAAGGGCGGCTTATCGACCTTGGTCACTGTAGTAGATGGGGCTTCTTTTTCTTCGGTCGGGCTAGGAAATGAAATAATCTTAGGCCTCTTGGTATGCAGCTGGAATTCTTCGGATGATACCTCAGTGACAGGCAGAGATAAATCTTGCCTAGGCCTTTTCTCTTTCGGGACCTGTGGCATGGTCATTTGTGATACAGTGGCCGCGGGATATTGTTGTTCTACTTAGACCAATGTGTTAGGCTCCCATACTGTCTGGTTTGCAAATTTTTCAACTTCAGGCCTAGATTCATGGACATATGGGATGTTCTTGTTTTTTACCCTCGTCTTGGAGATGATCCCACATGGAGCGTAATGCCATGGGAAACTCATGAAGAACTTCATTCCCCTTAGCAATTTGTCTGCTTCCTCCCCAGCGCCACAATTGTTACAACTAAAGGAGCCAATCTGCCCTTTGATTCTAAGCTGTTGCTTTTTCTTCAGTGACACAAAATGGATATCATCGAAATTTATTATCTGCCTTATGTATTCCAAAGCAAAAATTCTGACAGGAAGATACTTGGGCATCTTATACGGTGCCAACCCGCACCTGTATACTCTGATCTCGGTGTAATCTTGGTACAAATACCAATCCCCCATCTTTGTGTTATCCGAGAGATGCAGGATCCTCTGAACTTCATCATTTATCTGGGGCTCAGGCATGCCACTAAGCATACTTTCCACTGGGTGGTAGAATTAATCAATGAACTCTTTGAAAATGAACTCTGTGGAGTTGTGCTTGAGCAAGGAGGTCCACGCTATCACTGCCTGGGGTCTACCATCTCCATCCATCTTCTGCATGGAAAAAACGAATTTGTCTGCCTGGAAGAAGACGAACAAGTACGCTAATATGGACGAGTATCGAAACATTCCTTCTGTTCCAAAATTCACGAATTGTTCGTGAATATTGTCCGCCAGGAATGTGCTAAAATAGAAATGGGTGGTGGGCTTCTCATCGGTAGAGAAGATGGATAAAAATCCCAGAATGGGTTCATCTACCCACTAATCTGAATAGTATCCTAACAAGGCACAAAGGGATGAGATAATATGATTTCCTTTAGTCAAGAACATGGAAGAAGGATAAGGAGTATTTGTGGAGGGAAATTGAGCAGATGGGGGAAGGAAAAGCTCGAATATTTGAGCTCTTTGGGGGAAGGTCATTTTCTGGTATAATTCTGTAAGAATTTCCAGGTTGAAGGGTGATGTAGAGTCGGCTCGAAGGATTTGCATCATTTGGTCGATGGATTCGGGTGTAATGAGGAAAAGAATTTATCTGGACGAGGAGATGACAACTCTTTGCTCAGGAATGTAGTGGGCTTGGCACTTGAGTGTGAACTCTGGAAAATGGTGAATTTGAGGGAAGAGGTAAAGGGGTAAGTTGGACTCCTAGAGTCCGATTTCATCACTCTGGTCCAGGAATACTTCCTTGAGCCATGACTGAAGGTCGGAAAAATAAAAATCACACTTTGTATCTGCGATTAAGTGGTCTTTGTCGACCAGTGGGATCTTGTCGAGGTCGACAGGAGGCAAGAGAAATGGATTCTCCTCTCCTTCCCCTTGTTTGGACTTTGGCTCCTCTACTGCAATAGTACCTGCAAGAAAAAACAACGTTAGCGGGGTGGCTGCTGGTGGGGGCAACTGACTGTAATGGAGGAGAAAAAGGTGTAAATCTCTCTGGTGCGATGAGTGGGTAAGTGGCGAAAATAGGAAGAAAAAGGGTAGTTTTGGATAAATGGGTGTCCGTTGAGCGCGGGAGACAGGTCAGCTGGATAACATATAGGTTATCCAGTAATAAATGGCCAACGGATCATTTGGGGTGTGAGATGGCAGGTGACTGTGACTGAGGGATACAGATGAGTGACGTGGCGGCTATCGATTGGGGTAAAGGTCATAGTGAGGGGGCTTGCCACAAGTGAATAAGGGGGGAAGGACTGACAGAAGTTATGGGACATGACTCCTTCGGGAAAGGTGGATGATGACATCAGGAGGTCACGAAGGTATGTCATTCCGTAGGAGGCGATGGGACTCGGGACTGATAGATCGATGCCACGTATAGACCGAGGCCTGCCAGAGAAAAGATCCCATTCTAGACCCCCCCCCTCCTCATTTAAAAATAGATCAGTCGGGGGGGTCCGAAAAACACTTGGAGCCGTTGATCTGCACGCTTGCTTCTGGGCCGTAGATCTATGTGCGTTGTTTATCACACATTCCGGACCCCCCCCCCTCAATTAAAGGTAGAACGGACGGGGGGGTCCGGAATCCAATATCGATTGTAGATTTGCGCGCTTTACCTTGAGCCGTCCAGATGCGCGTGGGTCTTATCAGCAATTCCAGATCCCCCCCTCCGTTAAAGATAGAATGGTCGGGGGGGTCCGGAAAAACATGTTCACCATAGATCTAGATGCCACATTCAGGACCATTGATATGTGCAAGGAGTATAAGTGGGGAGTGGAAAACACATGCGCCGGGGAAAACTTAGGATAAATGCATTTTATGGGTTTTTCCAAGGTTTTTTTCATGTGTACACCACCATGGGGCTTGACCAACGTCACTTTAGACATCTGAAACATGGCGCAACATTTACATCCAGCTAGTTTTATTGAAATAAAGCAACTAACCTACATTCTAACCTAGCTTTCTATGACAGTTAACCCAGATTAGACTTTTGGGCTAAGAATTTACTCTACCCTGGGGCTATTTGACCAGGATTAGACAGTCTAGCCAAATTTATTCACTAATCTAACCTAGACACTTTGGCTAAGATTAAACTGTTTAGCCAAACTCATTCACTAACCCTATCAACATCAAATTAAAAAGAACTTGTCCATGCTTGAAAGGTATGGGCCAAGTTACTATTATTGCATGGGGCTTTATTGAAATTCTTTTATGCCTTCTTTTCTTTTCTTTTCTTTTTCTTTTCTTTTCTTTTCTTTTCTTTTCTTCTTCTTTTCTTTTCTTTTCTTTTCTTTTTCTTTTCAAATTATTTGCAGAATGAAAAATCATTTGTCAACAAAAACATTGGAGATAGATAATATTCCAGTCACCAGTTGATCCTATAACTTATAGGGTGATAACATAATACAAGGGTATTTTTCTGTCCATAACTTTTTGAATAGAGAAAAGATTACTTTTGCGCTCTTCAAAGTCGTTCCCCATGTCAAAGATTGGTGGGAAACTTTCTGTGAGAAAAAGGAAACAAAGGAACCCTCATTATTTAAAATCACAGCCACCTGGGAATCCTTCAGGGATGCTATTAAGGAAAAATACTAGCCTGTCAGAAGTTATGACGACTTGTATACCAAATGGACCACAGTGCAGAAAGAAAGAGACCAAGCAGTGCCAGATTTCACAAATATCTTCCATACCTTTCGCACCAAGGTGGGTATCAAAGATTCAGAGCAACATCTAGTGCTCAAGTATCATGGTTCTCTACATAGATACATCCATACCAAAATTGAATTTCTGGACTTCTCATCCTTGGGCACGACCTATCGATATGCCATTAAAATCGACCAGAAGCTTAAACAAAAGACGCGGAAATTTGGGCCTGGGAACCCCTCACAACAAAATCCAGGAAAGGGTGGCCCCAACCCTTAGAAAAAAAGGCAAAGAAAAGATGAATAGTATCAGGACAACCATTCCAAGCCACAAGAAAATAAGGACATTGAAAAGAAAAATAAAAACACCGGGAAGTGGTACGACTTCCATAAGATCCCTTGGCATAACAGTGCTGATTGTCGCTCAAAGAAGTCATTCTTGGCCGAAGTGAAAGCCTATGAATTAGATGTGGGTTCTGACTCTGAGTCAGAACCAGAAAGGGAAAGAAGGATCATTGACACGGAACCCAGTGCCGCCATTGCTACCACCAAGCTCCATCCCCATGAACCAGATGAACCACAAGAATGAGAGAACCTCTTTCATTCATAGATGTGGGTAAAAGGCACCCCACTGCACTTCATTGTTGATAGTGGTAGCCAGAAGAACCTCATCTCAACAAAGTTCTTCAAGCGCCTGGCCCTGTCGACAATTCCATACCCACAACCCTACACCATTGGATGGCTCTGCCAAGGAAGCAATCTCCGCATCATCCATCAGTGTCGAATGTTGTATGACATCAAGCCTTTAAAAGATGAGGTATTCTATGATTTTTATCCTCTCGAAGTTTGTGATGTTATTTTGGGCCAACCTTATTTATGGAAACATCATGCTATATATGAGTCCAAGCCTTGTAGTGTTATTATTACTTTGAACAGGAAATTGTACAGGATACCCGAGGCAGTCCCACCTAGTGTTATTTCCTTGATTACTGCTAAGAAATGTAGGAAGGTCATCTCTCAGACGAGGAATTTTTTCTTCTTCATGATTTGCTCTTAGAATGAGTGAAATATCACCACCACATCCAGGGTATCTGTGGCCAAACTCTCCACACTGTAGAAGCAAGTAGACAAGGTCGTGGAAGAACACTCGGATATCTTATCCTCACCTGTCGAGGTACCTCTGCACTATCAAGTCAAGCACCCCATCGATTTGACCCTCAGCGCATCGCTACCCAATGGGCCAGTCTATCGCTACTCTCTATTAGAGAATGAAGAGATCAATTGACAGATCCAAGAACTACTCCACAAGGGGGATATCCGTCCCAACTCGTCACCTTGCAGGAGCCCAATCGTGTTGGTACGGAAGAAAAATGGAACCCGACGACTCTACATTGATTACCGGGCTCTGAATAAAATCACAGTCAGAAATTGGTACTTGATTACCTGAGTCGACGACCTCCTTGATCAACTCACAGGGGCCAAATACTTCAGTAAGATTGATCTGAAGTCTAGCTACCACCAGGTCCCGATAGAACAAACATATGTATGGAAGATCGCCTTCAAGTCAAAGGAATGCCTTTTTGAATGGTTGGCCATGCCCTTTGGTTTCATAAATTCTCCAACCAATTTCACGAGGATGATGGACAATATCCTTCTCGTTCTCATTTACAACATGACCTGGTTCAAACACTTGCAACATATTCAACAGGTTCTACACACCCTGCGGCAACACAAGCTATATGACAACTTGGAAAAATGTTCCTTCAGCATGAACATGGTCCATTACCTGGGCTACATCATTAATCAGCATGGCATACATGTGGATCCAACCAATATCCAATTGATCCGTGACTGGCTAGGCCCCACCACATTCACTAAGCTTCGGAGCTTCTTGGGCCTTGCCAATTTCTATCGCAGGTTCGTGTTGGGATTCTCCCATATTGAATGGGCCCTTAGCCAAATAACCAGGGGTGGTGGTAAGGAGAAATTTGCGTGGGGTTAGTCCCAACAATAAGCATTTGATTATTTGAAGCAACGCTTATGCTTATCCCCAGTACTTTCACTACCATACCTACAACAAACCTTTACTATCGAGATAGATGCTTCAGACTATGTAGTGGGCATCGCTTTCACTCAGCATGACCACCCCAGGGCCTATCATAGTGAGACACTATCACATGTTGTTCGTAAGTACCCTACTTACGACAAATAACTGTACTCCATTGTGCAAGCCTGTCCCCAGTGGAGACATTACATTCTTGGGAAGGAGATAGTCATCCACACTGATCATAAGCCACTACAATTCATGCAGACAAAAGGAAAATTGCAGAATGACCGCCATCAAAAGTGGTCGAGATACCTGCAGCAATTCCACCTCAACATCAAGTCTACAACAGGAATCACCAACTGCATCATTGATTGCCTCAGAAGACCGCCAGTCACGACACTCACCACGGTGCTAGACTCTTGTGGCCATAAGACCTCTTGATGCCCCCGACTCTATGATACAGACCCAGACTTCGCCACCACCTACGAAATGTTGGGTGCAAATGCAGTTGTCAATAATTTCCATCTTCAGGATCGGTTGTTGTGTCCTCTAGGCCATATCTATGTTCCATAAAGCGAGCGAGTGAACGTGATCTGGGAAGCCCACTACAGTTGGGTGGCAGGACACTTCGACGTCAAAAAGACAGTGGTGATGCTAAAGAAACATTTCTACTAGCCGAAACTTCGACAGGAGTTCAACAAGTATATCAGGTCCTACAGTGCCTACACTATTTCCAAACCGACCACAAAGAAATAGGACCTGCACACAACTCTTCCTACTCCTGAAAGGCCATGGGAATCCATCTCAATGGACTACATGTCGGGCCTCCCATCCACCAAGCAGGGAAATGACTGTGTTTTTACGGTTATTAATCACTTTTATAAGATGGCTATCCTGGTTCCCTGCAAGAAGAGAATCACAACAGAGGCCACTACCAAGATCTTCTTTGAACGAGTTTGGGTACATTTTGGAATCCCACAAACCATTTTCTCAGATCGAGACAATTGATTTCTCAGCACATTCTGGTCGAGCCTCTGGTCACTGCTAGACACCAAGCTCACCAAATCCATGGCCTTCCACCCCCAAACAGATGGCCAAACCGAGGTCATAAATTGAATGATTGTGCGTATCCTTCACATGTATAATTCAAAGCACTCTCACACATGGGATGAGATCCTTCACTATGTCCAACATAGCTATAACCGAGCCTTGCATAGCTCAACCGGCCACAACCCCTTTCAGGTCGGGTTGGGATTTCAACAATTGGGCCCCATAGATGTTGCACTTCCCCTTGCGGTCACCTCGACCGACTCATATCCTGCTCCAACTAAATCTGACAAAGCCACCCGGTTCATTGAGTGGATCTAGCACATCCGCCAATAGGTTCAAGATATTCTACATAAGTCCAATGACAAGTACAAGAAGTGCCATGATCAACATCAGGTGCCACATAAGTTTCAGGTGGGCGACAAATTTTGGTTGCACTTGCAGAAAGAACGCCTCATAGGACATCATAAGAAGCTTCCCCCACTCCATTATGGGTCATACACCATCACTAAGGCCATGGGGGTTAATTCTTTTGAGCTAAACATTTATCCTTTCCTTGGCATGCACCCAGTGTTCAATGTGGATCTCCTTCCTCCTTATTTCTCACCATTATTGGACACCTCAGAAGTAGCAGAACAACTGACACAAACAGAGCTCAACCCCGACTTCATAAAATAGTCATCCAGTGATCAAATTGTTGACACACAGATCAAGGGCACTTGACAGCAAAAGATCCAGCTTTATCGAGTCGTCAAAGCGGGGCAAATCCTACACCAAGGCAAGTGGTTCACTCGGGGCCAAATTCAGCAGAAATTTCCTCTTCTGATGGGGGAACTCAACACAATGGAGATCATTTCTTCCTAAGGAGGGAGTATTGATCCAGGTGGATATCAGTGGCCACCCACCTTTTCCAACTGGCTCAAAACAGTTTTATGGCAATTTTGGTAATTTACTATTTTTAGCAGTTTTTCACTTCCGAAGTCGTTTTGAAGCCCTAAATGACGTATTTTGGGAAAACAAGGAGCAATATGGAAGTTCCTTCCATATTTCCCCCAAAATGAATCTCCTCGATGATACCTTTCCAATGGGCTATCATGCGCCTAAAACAGAGATCGTATGCAAAAGTTATGACCCCGGGAAGTTGATGTACTAACTTACCCAAATGGAGCCCACATGACTTTTGGTGCTTCATCTCCTAGCGTTAGATTTTTGGATTTCTAGGGTTTTTGGCATTCCTTTTTATTGTAAAAAGTCCTTCAGAGCCTCATTGTAATGATCTACTTGCGAATGAGCACAGCTGTCACATCTCTTCTTAGAGATACGCCGCCACCATTCCAACAAGCTTGTTTTCCGCTGCATTTTATAGTTTCAACTTATTTCTTTATTGAATAGAAAACTAGTTTTGTTGTATCTCTTTTATTTTTTGTTAAGCACTTGTTAATAATCTGTAGTCATTTCATTATGCTCATAAAATCCGGATGTTCACCATATTAGATTAGTTAATGTTAAACGATCAATTTCTAGTGGGAAGTTTTAGAATATAAAAGTCATGCATCAAGGACATCCAAATAACTAATGGTTATATAAAATCACCCTCAGTAATCAGACCTGGTTCAAAACTTCCCAAGACATGTTGCCACGGTAATGTGGCGGCCATTGGAGTTAACTACCACATTTGAGACTGGGTGAATATCTAAATAACCAAGCATAATTGTATCAAAATTTCTGATAGACCAATTGGTTTGAGGACAGAGGACATAGTAAATAATTCAAGTGTTTCTTTATTCTACTAGCTATTGATTTAGCTACTTGACTATCTGGCCCTCTGTTGAGAAGAAATTTGATAACCTCTGAAACCGAGAGACCAATTGGTATGAAAGTAGACTAAATAATTCATGTATTCATTTATTCTGTCAGTTGTTGTTTTCGCTCCTTGAACACTGGTTGACCCTCAATTGATAAGAAAGGGAATAACCTCTGAAAGATAACCTTCTGTTGAAAAGAAAGTGAATAAACTCTTTTTTTTTTTTGCGATATTATATATCATGTTCCTTTCTTCTATTGAGTTTTCATATTTTATGTAATATTGAAATTATGTAGCTTAGGTTATTTGGTATGTGATGCCAGTTCAATATGATATGATATTCTATTCATTAAAAACATAATGCATCTAAGCAAAAATCTTGGAGAAAAGTGAAATATCTCAGTGACCTGTACATCCCATAGATGTTGGGTGAAAATGAATTCCTAAAGGTTTCCTAAGAGAAGAGGCCACTATATCTGCACAAGTAAGGGAGGGCCTGGTATTTAATAGGGCTTCACACACTTAGCTAGCTCTTCCTTGTAAATGATAACCTGATTGTTATTTTGACCCTGTATTCAAGTGATGGAAAAATAATATGTGTTGTTCTACACCTAGCTTACTAAAATCAGGGCTGACGACCAGTGTCCAATTTCTAAAGCTTCCTGTCACTTCATGGAATTGAACACAAAACCAATTCCATTTCCCCTATTTCTTCACAAGCTTTGTAAATGGAATCCAGAAAACTATTGCACCTAGTTTCCATGGATGGCTCCCAATCTGGCTCTTTGCCTCTACGAGCTTTATCTCTCCTTCATCAACTGTGTGCCTAAGAAAATGCATTACCTCCTGCGCAAAATACACTCCCCTTCTTAACGTACATGTCATCCTCACTTGAGGAAGTGTCTTGGGGATTACTACAAACAACAAACACCTTGGGAGAGACTATCTGCATATAAGACACTTGTCATATAGATATCTATTATGAAACAAGTGTAAAGTGATTTCTCACATGTCTAGTTTGTAAATCGACGAGATGAGGAGGATTTATTGATTGCTGCAATACAATTCAATGAAATGTCATGTCATTCCTTTCCATTCTTTTTTTTTTTAATTTCAATGGTTTGACCAATCTATCTTGCACAAAGCATTTTACATTTCGATACCCTTCATTTTCCATTTAGTTCTCATTTCTATGTTCATTGAACAAAAGTCATAGAATTTATTCTTTATAATGCATCTGTGCCATGAATTTTCAATGTGATGATTGGATTATTAAGAGCACCATAAAGTCGATGCACACAGTGGAAAAATTATGGACATGACAATTCTTCGATGTGAAGAAAATGAAAGAATGAAATCTAACCAAAATGATAAAAAAATCCATAGAATGTATTCTTTACAATGCACCTGTGCCATGAATTTTCCATGTGATGATTGGATTATTAAGAGCACCATTAAGTCGATGCACACAGTGGAAAATTTATGGACATGGCAATTCTTCGATGTGAAGAAAATGGAAGAATAAGATCTGAGCAAAATGATAACAAAAGCCATAGAATTTATTATTTACAATGCACCTGTGCCATGAATTTTCCATGTCATGATTGAATTATTAAGAGCACCATAAAGTCGATGCACACAGTGGAACAATTATGGACATGACAATTCTTCGATGTGAAGAAAACAAAAGAATCAGATCTGAGAAAATGATGCTTTGGGTGGGCTTCGCTCAGTTACATTTCATGACAAAGTAGAGAAACTTGTTTGAATGAGTATTGTAAATATATAAATTTTAATGGACAACTAGATTTATTATGCATAGAGTAGATATGTTTCTTTATTGTTAGATTTTTTTTTTAATATATTTAATTATTTATTTGTAAAAGATGTTTTTGAAAGGAACAATATTGTCATTGATATCTATTGTCTTTTGCTACTTGTATTTAGGAAATGATATGATTTAAGGAGGTTGTGGCTTAGATTTTATGAAAATCACTTCTAACATGTGCTTAAGTCGTTGAAAAAACCTGAGTCAGTCTTTGCAATCCCAACTCTATATAAAATTCATTTGAAAGGTTACCTTCAACAATGACCTCTAATAAGTCAAGTTTGTAGTTCTGAGACTTGAAGCAAAGTGCAAGTATTCTAATAAGTCAATTTTGTAGTTCTGAGACTTGAAGCAAAGTGTAGAGATGCAGTGGCGGCGTGACCTGGCCGTGAATCCCTTGCTCGATTCCTAATCAGACTTCAACACGTAGTGCACATGAATTATCTTGTTCTAAATCTCAATCAATTGAAGGTAGGGTCTTGTTGCCCTTACAACTCCTCTTGTTGAAATTCAATTTGGTTTATATGAAGTATGCAAGCTACTTGTACTTGCATGGATGCATTAAAGCATGACTTATCGGTGCCATACACTAAAACTAACACCTTTTGAACTCAAGTAATGAAATCATTTTCAAAGCATGAATCAAAATTACACATATCATTTATTATGGTTTGATGGGTGATTATTATGATCTAATAATTCATTCCTCTTAGTAACACTCAAAGATGCAAAACACTACAAATGTTTCAATTTGAACATTTAGGGGAATAAGTTTGGCATCAATCACCCTTTCATGCAACTTTGGTTTCCCATGTTTGAACTTTCATTAGGATTCTACATCCAAGACTAAGGAATACATCCTAATTACTACAACATGTATCTCAAATCAGGGTTAATATTCTCAAAAACCTTTCAGACTTGTCTAACTCGAATAGTTTAAGGGGAATTTTCCAATTTAAGTTGATTTGATTTTCAAAGTTAACTTTGTATGCACTATCTTGGTTTTACTAACATTTTGCAGAAAATTATGTATGGCCTTCAAGGGATGTAGGAAAAAGAACCATAAAGATATTGAAGTTGAAAGGGAGGGAACATAGTTTAAAGAAGAACATATTGTTGCAAGGGAAGAAGGACCAATTGGAAATTATAAAGCCAACTATCAAATTCTTGAATTTATTGAATATGCCTTTAAAGTATAAAATGGAATGAACCTAGTGCAAAGGGAATTCTACAACATAGTACAACATTTATAGACCCTAGGAATGGACATAGAAGAGGTCATGAAATATGTCCAAGCATGGGAACTAGAGTACCAACAAGTTGATTTTTATTTCAATAGGGTGAGAGATTCGCAAGTTGCACTAGATGAAATTCCTCTTGATGTTCCTACTATTAATGCATAGGCTCTACAAGAAATGAAGTTTGACCTCAAATAGTGAAAGAAAAAATCTCATGAGGCTCTCTAGGGGATTACTCATGAGGTCAAGAGATCTACTAATATATGGAAACACATAGAGAAAACAACAGATGATTGCCACTTCCCTTCTTTTGGATCAGAATAAGTTCTTTTGACAATCATTGGTGTCCAAATATTTGGAAAGCTATATTGCCTCCAACATGAAAGGTATCAAAGCTGTCCCTGATATTAATGATAGCAATTTGAATTGGTGGGCTTCTTCCATGTGTTGAGAGCTCAAAATAGACAAGCCATTTAGAAAATGAAACAACATGTCATAGGGATGGAATCCTAAGGTTAAAAGGGGGGACAACAACAATATATCATGTCCCTCTGATTAATCATATTATCACCAAATTTTCACATGGAAATTGCAATACAAGCCAAGTGGTAGAGCTCATTCAATTTGAGGAGACATGAATTAAAACACCCAAGACCACCGATACCATCACACACATTGGACATAATGGAGGAGCATGCTAATAAACGTTAAGTTTTCACTTCAATGAAAAGAGGTGGGAACATTTTGGAACTCATCCTGGTTAGTCTAGATTCAAATTGTGGTGGAGGTAGGGAGGGTTGAGAACTTTAAACGCATGCTCTCCCTCCATAAATTTTAATTATTTTTAAAGAAAAAGACCACAACCTAAACCAATTTATTTAAGTGACTCTTTCATGGGTCTATGTTGTCATTAGGAATCTATTGGAGTTTTTATGCATGTTTTGATTAGTGCATCATCTCTAGACCTCAACAACTTTAGGAGGAGAGAGACCATGACAAAGCATAGCCATCCTAACTAGTGTTTCTCATGTTAAGCCTTGGAACTATGCTAACTTATATGACATGAAATATTTCTAGGTGATAACTAGGAAGCCATCTCTCAATTATAACTCCAAGTGAGAAGTCTAAAAATAGCTCATAATTCTATACATGTAGAGCTACTAGAACTTGTGACAAAGAAAAAAATACAAATTAAAATACTAGAAGCCAACTACAACATACAATACCGATTGATTATGGGTCTATCAAAGACAACCCAATCTAAGTCATCACATCCAAGGATGTCAATTGGTTCTACACAATATATTGTCAATTGGTTCTACACAGTATATTTTCTAAGTCATCACATCCAAGGATGTCCATAAATTTCTAGAGAACTAGGAGATCAAGTCATCGGAGGAGGTTAAGCAAGAAGTCCACAGTGGACACATGCTTCTTTAATACCAAGTTTATCTATGTAGCACAAACCAATTTTGTTTTTAAGCAAACTCTTTAGAATCTATTATATTATACGCTACTATTAAAATTTTGTAAAAGTTAAAAGAGCCCAGTCCATAGGAAATATACTTTAATTTTGGAAATTCTCTGAACTGACATCTGAAAAACTTTATTTTGTTTGTATTATTATGCTATATAGTGTGGTCATAGAAATAAATTAATACAAATTAATAACCTTTAAAACAAATTCACCTATCAAAAGTAATAATAATCATATAATTAGTAATGACAAAATTAATAATAATTTTATAATTAGTAAGTCCTTACCTATGTTGTAATAATAATTATAAAATTAATAATAATCCTATAATTAGTAACAACAAAATTAATAATAATTTTATAATTAATAAATCCTTACATATAATAATCCTATAATTTATAATTAATAATAACTTTATAATAGTAACTCCTTAAATATAGTTGTTGGAATAACCATCATTACTATATGAACCATCATTATTATTTAGTAACAATTGTTACTATATTCTTCCTAGTCCAAGTCGACTCGTGAGTTTGACTCCCTTCTTTAAGAAAATAGAGACGAGCCACACCTTCCGAGTTTTGCTCAGCTTTGGATCATATTCATGATTTTCATTCATAAGTGTGACTCACAATTAAGTTAAATGTGAACAAGATTGAATTAATGGATTCAATCATTTCTCTATAATAATAACATAATTTTTTTATTTTAAAATTAGCAATAAACAAATTTATTAACTATCTAATATTCAGTATTTATAGTAATTTGTAATTTATATAATTATATTTAGATTTTAAATAAATATTATAAATTTTTATATTATATAAATATTATAAATTATTTTTAATTAGTTAATTTCGATATTTGGAAAAATAAATTGTTATCTTATTAAAATTTAAATTCTACTTTGGGACATATTTGTTTTGGATAAATTTATTGATATTGATAAAATATCAGTAATCTCATTATTATTTAAATATTTAAACAATAAAATACCAAAAAAATTATGAACTTTTATATCAATCAAACTATTTTTAATTTTTAACTTTGGGACATATTTGTTTTGGATAAATTTATTGATATTGATAAAATATCAGTAATCTCATTATTATTTAAATATTTAAACAATAAAATACCAAAAAAATTATGAACTTTTATATCAATCAAACTATTTTTAATTTTTAACCAGCTTCGTTTCTTCCAAACTAACTCTTATCCTTAATCAATAT
This sequence comes from Picea mariana, assembly GCA_032191745.1. Classification (NCBI taxonomy): domain Eukaryota; kingdom Viridiplantae; phylum Streptophyta; class Pinopsida; order Pinales; family Pinaceae; genus Picea; species Picea mariana. Next base: position 182,769 of record JASDQU010103601.1, read on the forward strand.
TCTATTTTAATTATGTTGTTTCTTCCAAACCAACTCTTACTCTTTAACATTATTGACTCATTCTCGACATCAAATCTAGTAACTTTCATCTTAAAACCATGAATGCATCATGTCTTGGCGTATGCTAAGTGATTTGATGACAATTGAAACCTTCTCTTATGTTTAGTGAAAAAAATTGAGAGGCTTCCTTTCATAATGTATTTTTCATGTTTAGTGAAAATTTTTGAGAGGCTTACTTTCATACTATATTTTTTTTTCATTAAATTTTATATTGTGAATTAGATCTAAACCTTTGTCGTTCTCTCAGGGAAAATGCAATTTTTGTTCCCCGACAACGGTGTCAAAATGTTATCATTCTATAATTTTATTTGGTTGAATGAGGAAAACTCAGAGGTAACCACAAACCAAGCTTTAGGACTGGAAGCTATCCCTTCCAACCCAGAGAGGGCTCTCTCTTGCAACTGAGTGAAGGATTGAATGGTATTGTGAAGTACAGTGGCTAGATTTTCTGCAAATGAAGGTAAAGTTTACGAAGTGGTGGTTTGTCAGCGGACTAATCGGTAAGTGCGAACACAAACAAATCTCCCTAACTCCCACAAGAAACTAGAACAAAACAAAATAGAACACGCACTTCCTCTTAAAGTTCATTGTCGTATAAACTAATTTAAAGAGGCATAGATGACATACCTTTCTAAACGGCCTTCGTTCCTTGCTAGTGTTTTCCTCGTAGCTCCTTCCTTGAATCTGTGAGATGGTGAACTTGTTTCCAAGAAACACAAACCAACAAAGAGAGAGAATACAAAGATATATATATTAATGAAATCTATGTATAAGATCAAGGAGTTATACAATAAAAGTTAAGATACTTTTATAGGGAAGAAATGTGTTGTTGTATTATATTAAATGAAAAGTGGAGAATACAACCCATGTCTTGATGTTGCAAGGTCCCCTTTCAATGGCTCTTTGATCCAACACACACACCTTTGCTCCAATGCCTTGAATGAAGAAGATCCACAATCTGACTTAAAGAACTAAAGCAAAGTTCTCAAGCATAATCTGTAGCAGATCTCTCCATGCAAATATTAGCCTATTCAACCTTAGCCTTTTCCATAAGAGATCCCTCTTTATATAGTGTGAAAGAGAGATGGATGATGAGATTAGGATGATCCCACTAAATCAAAGAAGGGAGTAAGATCCAAACCGATCAGAGGCCACCTCATCTTCTAGAAGATTCCCTTCTAGAACATTCGTGAATTTTGGCTTTTCCTATGCTTTAAGCATCGTCGCACCCTATGCACAAGCAGCATGCGGCGACATCTCAATCCATTTTTAGGGAAGAGTGCGATGATCAGACATCGTCACACCTCGTGCATATAGCAAGGTGCGACGACCTTCCTTATTATGGTTTTTGGAAGAGGAAAGCAAACCACTTTTCTCATGGAGAAAGTCTCTTTTAATATTTTTAGGGAACATGAACACATGTTTTCAATTGATAACTGAGGTGACCAAAATAATGTGTAACAAAATGCCCCCCAAAGTATGAAGCCGGAACTTGTGATAGACGAAATACTTTGTAGAATGTGTGTGTCGAAAACAAGGAGCGCATCGACCAGGAACGTGCAAACAATCAAGCATCTGCATAATAACATACCATTTCCTGAGGTAGGCATTCCCATGCTCAGAATACATGTGACTCTAATCATAAGTATAAAGTGAGCCATGGCCACTAAACATACACCATGGATCCATGTCATTATGATTCAACATAGCCACCAGGAATACACTGTGGATCTATGCTCTAAAAGAATTTAAATTCGGACATAGCCACGAGACATACACAGTGGATCTATGTGTCAGTACAAATTTGTGAATATTTCGTTGCAACGAGGACCAAAAATGATGAGATCCAGGGTCTTCATTTCCATTGTCTCTAAGTACAAATCTAACCATGTGATTAAAGGTGTCGAAGTCGAACATGGTAGAAACCACTTGATTACCGGTCATTAATGAAAATTGTTAACAAGTGCGAGGGAAATCACCATTGATGTCAATGACTCCCAAGGTACCCTGGTACAATCCAACGAATGTGAAGAAATGATTTGAAGTTGAACACTTGATTGAATCTTCCAATCAGGGGTCCATGATGTGAACCCACTGTTAAAAGCAAAGAAACTTGCCATTGAGGCCTGCAGGCTCTAAGGTACTAAATGATTTCTAAATCATGTTCTTGGATAATGAGTTGAAGTCAACAGGAAAAGACTCGTCATAGGAGGGCCTTGATGTATCCCCCATCAATGACACGAAGTATGTAACAGATTTGAAGTAGATCAGAGTATGAAGTGATTCAGAACTGACACGGGGAAGACCGACATGATAGAAAATGTCTAACTGCAGATGGTCGACTCAATAGAAGGCTTGATTAGGATGGACTTCTCTTGAACATATGAATGACACGACATTTTTCTTGGCAACATTGACTCAAGTAGGACCGAACATATGAACTTGTGGATGGTCAAACGAGAGACAAATGGATTTCCCAACCTGGATACAATGATGAAGAGAGGTGTCATATTCAAGAGCGACTATTACTATCACTAACACAAATACAAAGACACATTTCTTTCTTAATTTTACCCCACCATTTCTAGCGAGTACCTCTTTAATTTTACGCAAGATTGAGGAGGATAACATATTCTTATAGATGTAAGCTCATCCTTCGGACGAGTCCCTCAGAGTATGTTTAACAAACCCTAAGAAGGAGTGGTTCGATCCCATATGGGGCTTTCGATGTTTGTTTAATGAGTCCAACGAAAGAAAAGTCAGTGGTCTTTTCATATTTAGAGAGCCTGAAAAGAACTTACAGAGAACTCCATAAGATCCTTTTTCATAAGTTAGTCTGATGAGACCGAAAAAGAGATAAACTATCGCTCATCAAACATTTTCTGCAAATACTTTTATGAGTGTGAAAAAAACAAGGTCGCTCGACCATCTTTTCATGTTTAGGGAGCTTGAAAAGAGCTTAAAGGATACTCCATAAGTTTTGTTTTTTCATATTGCCAATGCGAGTTCAAAAAAATGACAAAAGGCTACTTGATTTTCCACGAGCATGAGAACAAACTAAGACTCTTCTCAGAGTTTTTCCTGAAAACCCCTAAAAGGATCTGTACATAAGAAAAATATGTGAAAACAAATAAAAAAGAGTGGACCCTTGTTGCAACGTTTCATCTCTAGAACTTTTAATCTGCAAAAGTCAACACTTTTCCAAGTTGTTAAGACTTTAGGGCATGGATAAAATATAAAAATAATATAATTTTGCAAACAAAAAGTGGTAAAAACCATAAAATAGGCCCAAAACACCATTTTAACATTTCATTTGCAAATTTACCCAAATAGTGCTCCAAAGCACTTTCTCTCCCTGAATTTCAACTGTTGATTGCGGAGTGTGTGGTGGATCATTTTGCAAACCATCTTTGTCAAACAGGTAATCTTCCTATTCTTCATATTTTCATGGTTTTAAAATTTGTTTTCATTGGTTAAATTTTGGTGTTGGGTCGATTTTTTGCGCCCACTTGCATGTTGATATAGTTGCATGTGCCCTATATCGTGAACTGCGACAATCTTGGATCATCGCAGATGACCCTGTAGGTAGGGTGCGACGACGTCGCTCTGTGTGAATGTGCAGCTCTGCGATAACCACAACCAAAAATTTAAAAAGATAAACCTAACTAGAAAAAACCTCCAGGAAAGAATTTTTTGTTTCTAGTCTTGTTTTATTGTTCCTTGGCAGGTTTTCTTTGGTCAAGATGCTAGAGTGGCATGAGCGAGAACATGAATAAGAGGATCATTTCACCAAGAATGACTCGAGGACATTTATGGTTCTAAGGCAATGTGGGTGACTCAAATTTTTCAGAATTCAGGGCATGAGAGCCCAATTGAGGTTGCTAGAATATTTGGTTCACATGTGGGATGTGAATGAACATGCATTTCACGTGGGTGTTCATACACTCACAATAGATATAGAGGATATATATTTCCTGACAGGGTTGTCTCGTTGTGGTTCACGGGTATCGCTCACAGGCAGCAGGGGTGGAGGTGAACCCATGGATTACTATGTTCGTCACCATTGCATGCCAGGTACCGAGAAACACAGTGGAAAGGTAGCCATCAGAGATGTCCAGGATCTACCATTGCGGACTATACTTTACACCATTACTCGCATGGTAGGGAATGTATCTCCCCACATGCATTTGCAGAGTCATTTTCAGTATGTGATAGAGTGCATAGAACCCAGAGTCTTCAACTAGTGTGAGGGGGTCCTGAAAAGCATGAAAAAACAACTTACAAAATGTCAAAACAGTGGGTTGTAGCAATTTGGATATGGGTCCATTTTGGTGTCATTATTCCTGGAGAGGGTTCCTTTCCTACGTTTTCAGGTGGAGTGGGGTATATCCCCTCCACAGGATCCATAGGTGAAGAGGTGGGTGGATCTTATGGCTCTACATGGTGGTGTTCCCATCGTCAAATATGACGATGTTTTCTTCCAATGGATGAGGAATCAACTGCTCATGGTGGAAGACTATGCATATGTCAGGGTAGATTTGTGTGGGGATCCATACCTAGATCTTCCTGATGGATCCTAGTGGGGGGACATAGATAAGAAGGAAATGTTTTTTGTTTATATAATGTTTTTTATATTTTAATTATATAAAATATTTTTTGTGTTATTTATCCGATGACTAATCGATTGCTCTCAATAATGCAAATGTGGGGCCTTATCATCCATAGAGATCATATCCCATACAGAGGCATGGAGAGAGAGTTTTTGTAGTAGGGGTAGTTGTTGCAGACCTCGAGGTCGTTGAACAGGACCTGGAGGGACTAACCATGAATGTCCCTGATGCCATGATAGATGAAATTTCTAGACACTATCAACGCCACACAGTGGGTGTATCTACATCTATCGGTTGAATGCTTCATAAAGTAGTATGGGCAGTCGCTTGTTATAGCGAGCAACATCCTTGATTCTTTTTGTACATGAAGCCACGAGCTTCACATTTTTTGTATTTTGGTCTTCGGACAAACACTTTTTTGTAAACTTTTATCGTTATAAATATACATTTCCTACTGGCTTACTTGCTTTTGTAAAAATTGTGATTGGATTTATAGATGTCTCAAATGTCTATCTAACACATAGTTAGCCAATGGATCTGTCAATGTATTTAGACATATAGGAATATGTTGATATTAGTTGTAATCAAAATATCGTTCCAAGAGGTGAATTTGTAAATATGCCCTTAACAGAGTAGGACTCTGGATGGAATAAATATTACTCAATTGTAGTACCACTAACTATGAATCAAGTCATACAATAATATGACGAATGTCCAATGAAATGACGTTAGTTAACAACTCGATAACTGCACTGTATTCCACAATATTATTAGTTGCACGACCAAGGAAAATACCATGTAGACTGATCAATTCATCTGTAGGTGCATATATTGCCCATGCATCAGATGCTAAGTTTTGAGTACTGCGACTAACGCCATCAGCGAAGCCGATATAGGGTAGCGAAGACACCGACATATGGAAACCAATAACAATGCAAGGCAAGCAGCTAAAAGGCGGAACCAAAAAATGAAAAAGCACACAAGAGTATGATACACTAAAAATACACAACACTCATGCAAAAATGATTTAAGCATAGTACTTCTTCAAGTAAAGCCCGTTTTTGAGTTCACTCAAATGAATTCCATCATAATATACCAGCTCATAAGCCCCTTTCTCCAACACTCGTTTCACAATGTAAGGTCCCCACCACATGGGCTCGAATTTATCAGCCCCTAGTAAGTCACGATCTTGTTCATAAATGAGAACTAGATCACCCTCTTAAAATACATGTGGTTTAACATGCTTATCATATTGAGATTTGACACGCTTTCTCTAAGTTTCAATGACTAAGGCCGCATCACAGCGGGTCTCATATAATTGCATCAAATACAAAAGACGTTCCTCTTCAGCTGAACTGTTAGGGAGAAGTTCGACATCTAGTTTCAAAGATGGGATTTCACATTCAATTGGAAAAATTTCTTCAATACCATATACTAATTGAAAAGGTGTAAACCCCATGGAAGACTTAACGGATGTTTGATAGGCCCATAATGTTGAGAAAAGCATCATGTGCCAACTTAACTTGTGGATTCCTACCATCTGTCGAAGCATAATAGTGAGGACTTTGTTGATTGCTTCAACCTAGCCATTGGCCTGTGGATAATAAGGGGTTGAGTTTTCATGTCAAAGACCCAACTTCTCGATAAGTTCAGACATCATGAAATTGCGAAAATGACTACCATTATCAATGACAATGGCTTGAGGGACACCAAATCGAGTAATGCTTTGATTGAATATGAATAACATTGTAGTTTTCCCAATATTATCGAATCAAGGCATCGCCTCATCCCACTTAGTGAAAAAATCCACAGCTACAATGATGTATCGATGCCCCCAGACTGAGTGATGGTTACATGTTATGAAGTCAATGCCCCATTTAGCGAATGGACCAACGGAAACTACAGGATGTAAGGGAGCAGGATGAGAATAGATCTTATTGTTGTAGGTTTGACAAGCATGGAATTTATGGATGGCAGTTATGCAATCCTTAAATAATGAAGGCCAAAAATAACCAACTCATGAGATCTTTTGGGCAGTGGCATACCCAGACATATGATTGCCACATGCTCCAGAGTGACAGTCATTCAAATCTTTCTCAGCATCATCATAGGTGAGACATCATCAAAATATGGAATCAATACCACGGCGGTAAAGGGTATCACCAAGTATAATGTATTGACAGGCTTGATATTGAATTCGACAACGATCTGTACTAGAAATATCATTCTGAAAAGTTTGGGTTTGGAGATAAATGATAATGTCTCCATACCATATGTCGTCAGAAATGATTAGAAATAGATATTCATCAAGTAAGGAATCCTCTATCACAATTTTTGTTTTAGTAGAGGGAAGGTCACATATCAATTCGAAAAAAACCAAAGACTTCTTTGACTTGGTGCATTCAAACTCCAAATCAAACTCTTGGAGAATAACTATCCATTTAGATTACTTTCACCCCATCAATTATCTAGTAAGGATGTGTTGCATGGGGTTGCAATCGGAAATGACTGTGGTTTTGTGTAATAAGATGTAGTGATGAAAACTTTGAACAACTTGAATAGCTGCCAAGGCCAGTTTATCCACATGTAAATATTTGGTTTCTATGGTCGTGAGACTCCAAAAAAAATAATATATAACATGTTCATCGTGTGAAACATCCTCTTAGACTAGAACCATAGCAATGGTAGATTCTGAAGAAACTAAGTATAGGAAATAATATTGACTATAATCGGGTGGAAACATAAGTGGTGTACGGGTTAAGGCGAGTTTCAAAGATTCAAAATATTTGTTGGCAGTGTTGTCCCATACAAAATCGTAACCATTCTTAAGAATCTGAGTAAATCCTTTCGTTAATTCAACGTAGTTGGTAATGAATTAACGCAAAAAAATTTCCTTCCCTTGCAAACTTTGGAGTTGGTGAAGTGTGGAAGGAGGAGGTAAATTGAAAATAGCCTCAACCTTCAAGGGGTCTATCCTAATCCCATGTATAGGCATGATAAAACCAAGAAGTCGTCTGAACTCCACACAAAAAACACATTTGTGTTGATTCAATCGTATGCGATAGTAACGACAGCGTAGGAAAATGGCATGTAGATGTGTCGGGTGATCTTGACGACGCATAGAATGTGCCGGTAGATCATCTAGATAGGGTTGTACAATGTGTTTAATGTCATGAAAAACGTAAGACATAGCGCGTTGAAAATTTGCACCATCATTTTTGAGGCCGAAAGATAGTTTCCGGTATGCAAAGGTTCCCCAAGGGAAAATGAAAGAAGTCTTATGTTGATCCGCAGGAAAAATATTGATTTTATTATAGCTGGACAAACCGTCCATTGAGGAGAAGATTTCGCTCCCAGCACAGTCATCAACAATTTGGTCAACGGAAGGGGTTGGATGATTGTCTTTGGGACAAGCATTGTTTATATCCCTATAATCTACACAAACACAGATCGTGCCTTGTTTCTTAGTAACCGGAACAATATTGGACACCCAATCAATCAAAGCCACAGGATAGACAAATCCATCTTTAAGAAGTTTTTCAACTTCAAGCTTAATAGTAACAAATTTACGTGGATACATTGGGAGAATTCTTTGTCGGACAGGTTTAGCATCCCAGTAAGTCTTAATCTCATGCACAACAATATCAGGATTAATACCAGGCATCTCTTCATAACTCTAGGAAAAAACGTCATGGAATTATTGGAAAAGGGATTTATAAGTACGATCCTCATCAATAGAGCATGAGGCACCGATATGAACATTTTCCACGACTCTGGGTTTAATCGATATGTTAAGAGGGACGGTAGGTGAAATATTACCCAATTTATCTTTATACAAAACATCATGTGTTGATTTAGGAATAGAGGAAATAACAACAACGGTAGACGGATTCAAAATCCGTTGATAACTTTTTATGGTCTCAGGTTCCAGGAAGAGAATAGAACAATGATGCCCATCGTCCCATGGATTATGTTCCATAGACATGACTGTCATGATCATCTCATAAGTAGGAAATATCACGTGAAACTGATCGAGAGACATGTCACAGAGAGAAGGAGGAGAAGGAGTTGGTGATTGAATAGCTTGATAAGTCGATTCTATTGGACTCAAAACCATTTGGTCACTGTAGTGGAGATAGTCATCGGGACTAGGTACTATCCAGGGGTCATAAGACCCAAAGGTTTCACTAACAGAGGATGATCTCATGTTAATCGAGGCGACAAAAGGAGGAGGAATGTCAGGAGGTGAAATGAGGAATGTACCCATTAACGTTGAATCTTTTAAAAKACCCATGCCGACATTCTCATAACCGGGAGGTGTTTTTGAAATAAAAGGCACGTTGCTAGCACGTGAATCCGATTTAAAGAAGGCCAGTTGATCAACAATAACCACTTTTACTTGGTGTGGGAAACATATCACATGGAAAAGAGTAGAAACAACTGCGCGCATGGAGTCAATCCAGCTACGACCAAGTAAAAGGTTGTAATCAAGAGGTGCATCAAAGACCTCAACCTCGACATTAACCGCTTTACCTTATAAAATAATAGACAACAAAGGAAGAACATTGTAAGGTTTAAACCCCATACCATTAAAATATTTAAGAGTATTTTGTGACCTGGTAAAAGAAGGAGAGCCAATGGATTTCCAACAGGTAATGAACATAACGTGAGTTGAGGCTCCTTCATCAATAACGGTTGGACAAATATTCTTATTTTCTGCAACAACTTGTATCCGAAACACTAATTGAGGAGGAATCCTTGGAATATGATCTTCTAAGTCAAAGATTATTAGATTGGTATTGGTAGGATCAATTCCACCAATAGCCTTTAACAACACCATCCATTGAGTAGGACAACTCTGAAGGACTTTGAGAGATGACATCGTAGATGGTGCTTGTGCAAGATCTCCTACAATACTGTAGTTTTGGGAAGCACGTGCATGAGTATTAAATGAGGACTTTCGAACAAAACCCTTGGGAGGAGGACGAAGAAATGTATCTAGGCTCGATCGTTTGAGATGAAGAGGACCATTTGGAGGTGAAGTTGGTGGAGGAGGTTGAACCAACAGAGGTGGTGAATCATCAACTTTCTCCTTCGAAGGAGAATAATCTTTGGCTCGAGTTGTGATTGCAATGTCATTCTTTTTGAAGTCACCAGTACACATAAGTACATAAGATGTTGTAGAGGGAGAAGGTTGGTCATTAATGACTTATTGGGCCTATTGCTGAGAAGGAAATGGTTGTGACAAGATGATAGGTGTAGGAGGTGTTCTGGTCCCTTGTAGGAACTTAGTAACCTCTACATGTCGTGGACAATATTTCGTATAATTATCATCACCATAGATAAGGCAAGGATAACGAGGTTTACGCTTGTATTTGTCATTAGTAGGCTTTGTTTTGGGTTTCTCAGATTGTTGATTATTATTTTTGTCCTCCTTATTCCTACCCTTCCCTTTCTTTTTATTTTGATTTTTACAGGTAGGTACTTGAACCGAATTAACTTCAGAGGTTTTACCAAAGGAAGGAGTTGGATTAGGAGTATTTTGTACATTAGAAGTAGTAGACTTGGGATTGGCATGATTGGATTTTTTATACTGACCCTTAGCATGAAAAGTGGCAATCATGCCATCAACAACATGTGAAGCTACTGGAGGTGTTGGGCTATGATTGGTAGATGGACGAGGAGCATCAGGTATCAAGTCATATAGTGTGTCTGTTTGTGAATAAACGAGATCCAGATACTGAGCACGACTAATAGCCTGCTCTTTAATGACGACACCAACCATCGCAACATCACGGGCTATAGGACCAATGAGCGATTTGGTAAAAAACTCGACCAAGAGTTGATCTAGAAGGGGAATTTTGATTAAGCGTCTTTTCCTTCTCCACTCATGAATATGATCGGAAATGTGAGTAGAAGAGGATTGTTTAAATGAAATCAAAATTTCAGTTCCTGTCTCATATCGTATTGGCAATGCATTAAGAACGCCATGGCTAAGGTATTTAATTCATTAAAGAACCCTCATGGTAACTCAATATACCATTTGGCTACCAAACCCATAAGAGTTCATTGGAAAAGACGTAATCTTATAGAGTCATCCATCAATGAGTTAGATGAACACCAAGATGGAATGTCATGACGTGATTATTTGGGTCTTCTCCTGATCGACCGTCAAACATAGGAATGTCTGATGGTAATTTGGCTAGTACAACGGGCCAATAAGGATAATGAAAAATAGGATCATTCAAAATTCTAGATAGATCCGGTAAATCCAAAGTAGCAAGAAAGGGAAACTGTCTATTCACTTGAGGAAACTGGTAGTTTTGAGGAGGTAGTCTCGTAGGTATACCAATAGGACCATAAGCAGTCTGTAGATAGTTAGATAGTCCTGAAAAAATCGGTGGTGGAGGATTTTATGTTGAATAGCCAATAGGAGTTGGTTGATTAGGTAAGCTTCCTTGGAAAGGAGCATTAGACTGAAAATTTTGACCCCAAGTAGGATTCATAGATCCTGGATATGATTTCCTGAGATGAGGGGGTACAAAAGAATTAAATTGCGGATGTGACTCCCGAGGCGGTTGTTTATTACCTTGGAAAGGAAGATTCCAAGTTTGAGATTGTAATCCAGGTATATTTTGTCCATAAATTGGGTTATGGCCTCCGACTTGAGGTTTCCCCGCAACTTGAGGTTGCCCCCCAACTTGAGGTTTCCCTCCAACAGGAATTTCAAAACCAGAAGCGACGATATGAATTGTGCCTCCAACTTTATTGGAGCTACTAGGGAAAAGATGATTAGATTACCCAGGCGAAGGTGGAGGTGGAATGTGAGGCCCTCCGGAGAGAACCTGGGCAGGCGTAGGAACAAAATGATTAGCAACATTATACCCAGGAGGAACAAAAATATTAGACCCACCGGATGGATTTTGGGTAGGATTAGAAATGGAAGTATTTAAATCATTATACCTAGGAGGAATTGATAGATTTGATCTAAGAGGAAGCGGTGTTCCAATAGGATCTTGAGTGATAACCATATTTCCAACAGAAATAGGCATAGTTTGTGGGACCACAGTAGAGTTAACGAGATGGAGATGAAGAATCAAAAGAGAACCAACCAACAATTGATCTGACACTGTGAAAACATTATTGGTTGTGCTAGCAAAATGATCTAAGGGTACTGTATAAGCGGTGGAAGTCATAGGCGTCTATGATTCCATAGGTTGATCAGAAGTTCTTTGGCGTAAATGACTCATTCCTAGTTTTCCAAAAATATATTGTCTCGAAGAAGTTCTCCAAAGAGAACGACTAGGACCAGGAGAGCTGGGATCAAAATTTCCAGCAGTGTGGAATGGAGTTCTAAACGACTCACTTTAAAAAAATGGATCGTCTACACCAGACTTTGCACGTGGTCCAATAGGTTTTCCAATATATTATTCAGCGACAATGTCTCCCGATGAATTTATTCAGAGCAAATGTGGATCTTGTACAACACTCAATAACAGATTTATGGGAAGTATTGACTCCTCCGATGGAGTAGAACTTCCAATCTCAGAGGCTATGTCATTATTGACTGCTCCTTCATGAGAACCCGTTGGTGAGTTAGGAATCAAAGGAACATAATCTTCCAGATATTCCAGAGGTAGACCTTGCATCCTACATGAACGAAAAGGGACAATGTTCGCCGCACCAAATAAAGAACGAAACAAATCTATGGCCAACTCAAGAAACAAACAACACTTCACTAATACAATCTAGAAATAAAATATGCAAACAAACCTTCTTATTTCGAGGTCACTAGTTGGTGATGAAATCCAACATCACGAAATCAAGACAAGAAGGGGATAGGATAAAGCAGGTGGAAAAKTTATGTTGATGGTTTGCTTAATGGACTTACACCCTAGTGCAAGCTCCCACAAATAATCGTGGGTATACCCTCCAAGGATCCCGAGTGAGTTTGGCCAACATCGATTCTAGGTACCATGAAGAATTTYCCCTCCAGAGTCACCTCATGTAAAGACCCTAAAGAGATAGGCCACTAAGGTTACCAATTATGACAATGATGCCTAGGGAAATAGTCGACAGTCCGATCCACACACAAAGGCAGGGTATCTAAGCCCAAAATCAACTCGAGAAGGTCCCCACAGGATTTTCTTCTCAAGTGACCCCCAATAATATGCGAAATCTCTACATTGAGACCAACAAAGAAGGGTGAGTAACTTTTTCATTCTTAATGCGACCTCATGATTGATCCTTGTGTTAGAAGGGCTTCCCAAGACAAAATGTAGCAAGTGGATTTGAACTCTCCCTATCACAAGATATTATTGTGTGTTTTGATGCTTTGGAGAGTGTGCCTTACAACCTATTCCAAAGAGCTATCATAGCTAATGTTGGTGTATAGAAGTTCTAGAAAATAAAAGTTACTAATAAATTTTAAAATTACACTGTATTTTAAAGGATGTTGCTTACTCAAAAGGGAAACGGAAATGAAACTGATGATATGTTCGACCTTGACCCAACAAAATGCAAGAAGAGATGATTATGCAATCGTTTAATTCAATGAACTATTATTACAGTAGGGAGAAGGTATCTTTTTGGAATACAAAACTATGAAACACAATTTCTCAATTTTGAATGAAAAGGATTCCAAATAATCAAAACTACAAAATTTCCAATTTTTCTCTTTTTACAAATAGTTTGAATGCAACAATTTTCTTGTAAAAGACTACTTAAAAAATAAGAATGACTTCAGTTCTTTCTTTCTCAAATCAGATCAAAGATGTAATGAAGAAAAGAAAGCATAATCCAAGAAAACTAGCACATTCTTAACACTATTCCCAAATCAAACTCACAATGTAGACAAAAATGAAATGATAAGAAAACCTTTTGTCAAACACAAATAAAATTTGTCTCTCAATCAATTAACAATCGAGAAATTAAAAATAATCCAAAACTCCAAATAAAACAAGGACTCTTTGTCAAACAAGCACTCATGACCAAGATCTCGAGATTATATCCTTGTGACAAGAAACCAAAAGCAAAACTTGCAAAGTTTACAAAGAAGAATTTTCAATTTCTAAAAATCAATCAAATGCAAGCTTCAAACTTATCAATCAATCATTCACTAGTGTCAGAAGTTCATCCTAGGAAGTTAAGGAAAAACTCTGTACTCCAACAATTCCTATAGGAATTGTCGCAGGTTGCAGTGGAGCACATTGCGGCGATCTAGGGTCGTCACATGTTGCAAATAAGGAACAGTGCGATGTCGTCACACTGGTCCACACCAGTAGAGTGCGACGTTAGAGGATCATCACAGTCTGTCTATAGGGTACATTGCGACGATCTCTGAACATAAAGAAAAAATGCAAGAAAGACAAAAATTCTCACTAAACTTTCATACCCAAAGAGTCAAGATGGATCATCCACAGACTCAGAGAATGAAATTAATCAGAAGAAGGAAGGCTAAAAGAAAATAAGAAGAAAAAAACCAAAACAAAGGTCATTTCTCCCCAGTGGAGTCGCCAATTTTTTTATTGGACTAATCGGTAAGTGCAGACACAAACAAATCTCCCTAACTTCCATAGGAAACTAGAACAAAAAAAGACAAAAAACACACTTCCTCTTAAATGTCATTGTCATATAAACTAATTTAAAGAGGCATAGATGACATACCTTTTTAAACGAAGTTCGTTCATTGCTAATGTTGTCCTCGTAGCTTCTTCCTTGAGTTTGTGAGATGGTGAACCTGTTTCCAAGAAACAAAAACCAACAAAGAGAGAGAATACAAATATATATATGTATGTATGTATAAGATCAAGGAGATATACAATAAAAGTTAAGATACTTTTATAGGGAACAAATGTGTTGTTGTATTATATTAAATGGAAAGTGGAGAATACAACCCATGCCTTGATGTATCAAGGTTCCCTTTCAATGGATCTTTGCTCCAACACACACACCTTTTCTCCAATGCCTTGAATGAAGAAGATCCACAATCTGACTTTAAGAACTAAATCAAAGCTCTCAAGCATAATCTATAGCAGAACTCTCCATGCAAATTTTAGCCTATTCAACCTTATCCTTTTCCATAAGAGATCCCTCTTTATATAGTGTGAAAGAGAGATGGATGAGGAGATTAGGATGATCCCACTAAATCAGATAAGTGAATAAAATCCAAACCGATCGGAGGCCATCTCATCTTCTAGAAGGTTCCCTTCTAGAACATTCAAGAATTTTGACTTTTCCTATGCTTTAAGCATCGTCGTACCCTATACACAAGCAGCATGCGATGACGTCACAATCCATTTTTAGTGTAGAGTGCAAAGATCAGGCATTGTTGCACCCCATGCATATAGCAGGGTGCAACGACCTTCCTTGTTATGGTTTTTGGAAGAGGAAAGAAAACCACTTTTCTCATGGAGAAAGTCTCTTTTAATATTTTCAGGGAACATGAACACATGTTTTCCATTGATCACCGAGGTGACCAAAATAATGTGTAACATGGTTGAGCAAGGAAAAATGACCATTGGGCATGGAGTCAACTCAAATAGAAAGATAAATATCACTAATTGGTTTTGAAGCAATCCAGGAATCAGAGGCAAGGTAAACGATGGCCTTTCAATTAAAATCCTGTTGTGACATAATATAAGAATGGGAAAAACAACTTATTACACTCAGAGCACCAACTTAGATTAATTTTGACTATAATTTAGGAAGAAAATGAAGTATTTAATTGTTTGATTTGAAGCATCAGAACAAGATGAATTTCAAACCATTAAATCCAATCAGATACTTAGAGGCTACAAATGAAATGGAAATAAAATCAAGAGAATACATATAAAAAGAGAGAGAACAAAATTCAACCATCATCACAAGAATATCTGGTAGGAAAAATATTTGTACTTCTGCACTGATATTCTATTAAGTTGAGGAAATTACAATAGATGGTCAAATTTTATTCTTCCATACTCTACCCAACCTATTGCATATTTGAAATTACAAAATATACAGAAAATAGTTGATCATAAGCTCAAGGATTCGAGCTCAAATGTTCCCCTATGAATAGATTTGGTTACAATCAAAATAGGATCTTGTTACAATTGTTTACAAAATGATAAGAGTCAAGATTTGACTTCATTAATTACATAATATTCCTTCCATATTTCAAACTTTCTATACCAAATGGTCGATCCTTGGAACACTGGAGTCGAGTTGCACATTTGTTAACAGTTGGAAGTCACCTCAGATGTTGATTTGGCATTCTGTGTACTTTCGCAATGTGCTCGTTGTGAAACTGTCAATTTCATCACTTGTGCAGTGTGCTCGCTACGAAACTTCCTTGCAAGCTTGTAACTGATCCTATGACATTATTTTGTTGTATGTAGTGCATATAGGAGTGTAGTCATACATATATGTAAGACTGATGAAGTTCAATAGACCAAATGTTTTGCTTAAAATGTTTCCTTGAAGTGATAAAAACAAAAAAACCTCTGGCTGTAAATTGGAATCTATTCTGCTGATCAAAACTTGTGTCTAATCAAAACTGAAACAAAATTGTGGGAAGACTCTAATCATCACAAATCATTCACACGTTTCTTGAGCCAATAAATCTAACTTTTTTTTTATCCTCTTCTTCTTGCTACTGCAAGTTTTGCTTCAATGCTCATTTTTCTACCTTCATGAATCCATTCTGCTGATAGAAGTGTTTGATTTTCCTGTGAAGGGGTAAATATATCTTCACCATTCTTCTGCTATTGTCCAAAGCTTCATCATATAGGCCTAAATTCTCAGAGACCTTCTTAACCATTTCTCTTTTCCTAGCCCTCATCTGTGTTATGGTATTATGTGCCTTTATAAGTTGTTGTCTTAATCTTTGTATTGTCCCATCATTTCCAGGTGTAGATTGTATCTCAATAGTCTCTGCAACCATATGCTAGACAAGGGCTTCAATAATATCTTTCTCCTCTATGGAGAGCTTCTTGACAACAAACTTGGTTAAATGCCTCTTAGGATTTTCCTCCACTACCCTGCTCTTCCTTTTGCTTCCTTGGCTGACATGTATCTCTGTAGTTTTCTTAGCTGCTTCAGGGGTGAAGACAAGTTTCTTAACCTTCTTTTTGTTTTCAGAAGTTTCAAGATAAATTGCCTCATTTTATTCACCTTACTCAATTGATATTTTACTCTGCCTCCCTTTAGAACTCTCAAGGCCCATTGAAATTGCTTTTCCAACTAAAGAAGGTGGAATTTTATTTGTTTGGGGAGTGGTAATTTCTGAGGGAAATATTGCAGAGGCTAAGAATGACTCCCACTCAATATTGGTCTTCTTGAGCTCTTCCAACACTATAAGTTTGATAAGAGATAAATGGAACAAGATGAACTCAATCTGTTTGGTTCTGGTATGTACCCTATCTCCCATCTTTCCAAGGCTCATGTATAGATAATAATACAAGTTGATGGGTTTCTTTCCTGTGAAGTTATCAGTAGTCTAATATGATACTTTTAAACCTTGTTGAATCGTTCCTCACAAGTAAAGTACCTTTGAATGAACCTCAAAATCTTATCAAAGGGCTCAAGCAAGTGTTTCCTTGGAACTCCAACCGTTAGGTCTTCATCTTGATGCTAAGGTTTAAAGTAGTCATTGCAGAAACTGAAGTCAAGGGGAATGCCTTTCAGTCACCTATATCCCTATGTAGGCATCTGTATTGAAACAACAATAGTCTGTTCTAACATCTGGAACTGGAGGGGTCCAATTCTAGTTTTATTTCCTTCAAATTTCAAAGAAAATTGCTTCGCTACCTTAGTATTGTAGCCCTGCAACTTCTCACAAAAGGATAAACATCCGACCTGTGGAAAAGAATCTTTGCACATCTGGTCTAAATTCAACAAATCCATTCCTTGAGGCTCAAACTTTTAGATTTCTCCTTCCTTGTTATATTTTTATTTTCTACATATGTTGTTTCTTCCATGACGAAATGAAATGAACCCACTTCTTTGGAGAGCAGAATAATATCCAAATCCCTACAATAGTTATGGTTTGAGTAGTGCTTAGGGTTTGATGGCAAGTGGATTCGTTACTGCAAAGGAAATTGACACTTAATTGATTTAGGGATGATGAAAGAAAAGAGTATTTTAACAGGGAGAAATCCTCAACCTATAAGCTAGGATCATAGCTCATGAAACAAGGGTTTTGCAGCACTAGGGTTTGCTGCAAAAATTATGGTTTCACACTAAAAAATTGTTTGCAGCAGCAGAGTGTAAGGTGTCACAATGTCTAGGGGTCATCACACATTGAAACACAACAAAGAAGAAATCTTAAAGAAATTAAAATTTAGAACTTACCATAAAGTGGGGGTTTCATAGTGTAACACAGTTTCGCAATGAGCCATATAGTTGCGCAACGAACTAAGCAATTTCACATCGACTGGAAGCTTTCACAATGTGGAGGTCTGAACAATAGTTTTGCAGTGAAAAGAGGTTGAGGGATTTTTCAATGGCTTAGAATGCTTTTGAATGAAAGAGACTATTATTTTATGAGCTAAATCATGTGTACTTATCCCTCACACCATGAAATTCAATTAAAAACCCTTGATAGTGAGGGGAAAACACTAAGATGATGACAATCGTTTGCTGCAAAACTTTAGGAAATTTCACAGCGAATTTTGCAGTGCTGAAAGAGAACGATTTGTCCATGTGGTTGAGCAATACAAAAGTACACTATGAATTGACAAAATGCAATTACATGCCATTATACACTTTACATCACCATGATGACCCTTTGGCATGAATTTTTCTTTTTGAAATGATGAAAAGCCATTCCTACAAGACAAGTGACTCTTGACTAACTGACAACTGGACATTGATGAATAATCACTCCCTTTTGACATGACTTGACATCCTTTACCTCCTAAACAAAATATATGCTCTTAGAAAAATTCAACTCAAGACCAAGGAAAACACAAGTGCTAGACTGACAAGACTCAAACTCATGACTCTGAAACTCAATAAACATATCTGACTTGACTTTGACTTTATTCACATTTGTTGGACAATTGGTTTAGATTGATGGACAAATGGTTTGGACAGTCAGTTTTCATTGATGTCAATCCTTGGAGAGTGACCATGGATAGTGATGTAAACCCTTAGTGATTGATGTCAACCCTTGGAGATTTCAAGTGATGTGGACGAGATCATTAGATAGTTTATTATTGTTTGTATGGTCAAGAGTAATGATGAGTTGTGTCAGAGACATTTGAATGATTCTAGTAGAATATTTTGGTAGCAATGTTGAATGAGGAATATGGACTTGAAGGATTGAGTAAATCAAGGTAAGGTAGTCATATATGGATAGTATTCATCATGTTGTTTCTGGTGATATGTGGAACGTCATGTAGTTCCTCACGGTTAGGGAGATATGGTCTTGCGAAGTTGGAAGCCCCAAAGAGTGGTCAAGAAACCCCTAGTTGGTTACAAGTTGGTGAATAAAGGGGTAAAGTTGTTGTAACAATAAAACCCTAGAAACCCTAAAGAAAGGAGGGGAGTTACCTATCACTTGTACAAATACACCTCATGGAGTCATTCATTAGTACATTCACATACACTTGTATTGAACATCTATCTAGTGAATTGTTATGGTTTAATGAATGGTTTAGTGATTGTTATGATCTAGTAATTTGGTAATGGTTTATATTTCTATTGGAAAGTCTACTAGTGAATTTGAGGTTGAATATGACGTATCAAGTTTGAGGCAGCGAAAATTCTGAAGGGTCGAAAGTTTCAGAGTTGAAGAACTTGAAAAACCCCTAGTTTTTGAGGTGTACGCGGGCTGACAGTATAATAGGTAGCATGCATATGTGGGCTGACAATAGAATAGGTAGCATACGTATGCGGGATGTACATGAATATGTAGTGTACATGTGAAAAAATCATAAAAAAAACTTGATTGGATGTTAGTACCAGGTCCCTAAAGTATGAAGCAAGTTCCCAGGTCTTCATTCTATAGGTTCTCATGAGTAAAGGTATGTCATTTATGTATTTATTTGAGGCTTGAATCTTGGATGATATGGCACATTCTTAAGGTATGTCTTGGATTCCCTTGATGATACATGTTTGAGGTAAGGTTGTTATATGTTTGAGACACACTCTTGGTGCTTAGTATATGGTTGTTATGGTTCATTGTTAGAGGCAAATCTTTGTGGTATTGGCATATACTTGAGGCTTGTCATATTGTGTTATGAGACTACATATTTGTGATATTAAAGATCATACTTGAGGCTTGTCATATTGTGTTATGAGACTACATATTTGTGATATTAAAGAGCATGCTTGAGGCATATGACTAGACTCATTTCATGGTATATGGTACATGTTGGATGAGATGCATTGATGGTACACTTCTTGGTTTATTGGTACAAGGTGTATGGTTGTTGTGTTAGTGGTCTATCATTGATATTGATACATTATTGAGATATACACTTGGAATATGGTAGTACATGCATATGAGACATCTCTTAGTGGTGATGGTACTTGGTTGAGATACAATCTTGGTATTACTTGTTCAACATATCTTATGGTACATGGTATAGTACAGGTTTGATGTTTGATAGGGTGTATGCGATATATCTCATGGTTAGCACATGGTATGGTATAAGGTATAGGTATTGATGTGCATGGTTGATGTACATGGTTGATTTGCATGGTTGGAACATGGTATGGTATATGTTACTTGTACTTGGTTGGTACGTGGTTGATGGTACAGGTTTGGTACATGATTGATGCACTTGTTATTATATATTATTAATGCACTTGTTTTGGTACATAATTGATTCACTTGCTATGGTACATGGTTGATGCACTTGATGGTATAGGTTGTGGTACCGTTTTATGCATGGTACAGGTTGGTACATGATTAAGACAGATATCGTGTGATGGTATTTGGTAATGTTGGATCATGCTTGGTTTAGGCATGTGTTTGTTGGACATCTATTTGAGAGGTGTCTTTGGTATATGATCCATGTGAGAGGATCTGGTTGAGTATCAATGACATTGACAGTAACAAAGGAAAAAAATATTCAGATTTCAAAAAGGTGAAAACCCTAGTTCTTAGAGGGTGTACGTAGGTTGTAGTATGGACAGGACGTGTACATATGTTGGTTTCAGTATAGACATGGAACGTACATACGCAAGCTCCATTATATACAGGTCACATACCTATTGGTATTTGTTGGTATAAGTTGACTTCTGGTACATGATTGATTACAAGATTTTGGCACAGGTTGTTGGTATAGATTGGTATAGATTTACAGTGATATATCTCACAGTGATAGTGTGGTAGTGGTTTCATCATTTGACACTTATATTTCAGGGCAGTAGGATAGGGCAAGGATAGGTGGTTGTAGCCGGAGAACCTAGGGGTTGTAGTTTTCTTCTAGTTGTAGCTAGATAATTAGGGAGTTGGAGATTCCTTCAGGTTGGAGCCTGAGAACTAGGTGGTTTTATCCACCTTTCGGTTGTAGTCAGAGAACCTAGGGGGTTGTAGCCTCTTTTTTGTTGGAGCCATAGAATTTAGGGATTTTTGGCTTCCTTCAGGTTGGAGGCTGAGAATAGGGGGCTGTAGCTGGAGAATTTGGAAGTTGGTGCTTTCTATGAATGAAATCATTCTGTGGTTTTCTCCCATTTGGGTTTCCACGTAAATATTGGTGTATTGTATATTTGATGTGATGTTGTTGATGTGATGTTTCTTATGATTATATTCTCATGATTTATTGAATACAATCATAGATGATACATTGATGATATATTGTTGAACATTGTTGATAAAGTAAAATAATATATATTGTGGTTAAAAGTGGTATAAAGTGCTCATATTGATTCACGCCCCCCCAAGTATTCCAACAATTGGTATTAGATCTGGTTCCTTCAAAGAAACAATTTAACCATTGGAAGGTATATCATGGAGTACAATATGAATGGAGCAGCAATGTCCAATGATCAGAAGGGTCTAAAGTATGAATTGTGGAGTTGCAGGATGAAAGTATTTTTACAGGAACATGGTTATGATGTATGGCACTTATTTTTTATAGGATACAATGCTACAAAGAAAACAAAGACTACAACCAAGAAGGAATTGAAAAGAAACAACAAAATAGCAATGAATTTTATATTGGAAGGATTTCCTGATTCATTAAAGGACAAAGTGGGAAAATGTTCATCAACTAAAGAAATCTCGGATAAGCTACATAATATTTATTATTCTCCCATTACAGAGTCATGGATTTCTAAAGAATATGAAGGTACAGAACAAGAGGTAAGATGCTCATCATGTCATACAGATTCAAAAGAAGAAGAGTGCAAAGTGACAAAAGCCAACAAAGGTGAGTTCTTTTTCTTTAATTGTGAAGATTGTGGACATCTTGAAATTGAATTCCCTTATTTGAAAATTGAAAGTAATGAGACAAAAAATCCCAATGAAATAAAAGACAATCCTAATATTGAACAAGAAAATAATCATAAAGCACAACTAATCATTGCTTTAGAGGAACTAAAGAAAGAAAGAGAAGAAAACATGTTACTCAAGAAAGAATTGAAGAAGCAAAAGGAAAGTGTTCATATTTTTGAAGAAGCCCAATAGGTCATCGATAACTTAAGAGCTCAGATAGAAGAAGCTAGAAAGATCGAAGAAAATATCAAAAGTCAAAAGAAGTATTTGGAAGTCAACATAGTAGCACATAAGGAAGAAGGAGAAAAGAGAGAAAATATACTGATAGATCATCTTAAGGAACAAACTAACGATCTAAACTAGTTTGAGGCAGAGTTTGGTCAAGAAGAGAAAATACTTGAAAAATAAATATTCACATTGAAGATCCAACTTGAAGAAGCAAAGAAAACAAAAGAACTCATGAAGTCTGAGATGATGAAGAAACAAGAAGAGGTTGAGAAGCTTGAAGTAGAAGTTGTCACACTAAGGGTTAAAGTCATCAAGATCAACAAGAACGTTGAAGAGACAAAAGAATCCACATCATCAGTTCAAGTACCATAAAGAAAGAAAGAAGAAAATACAAAGACTTATGAAGAAGTAATCAAAGGTTCGATGAAGAAGGAAAAATACAACCCCCTGAAGAAGGATGTTCCAGAAGTACAAAATAATCAAGAAGGATACTACAAAAAAGGATCATCCACATTCAAGAAACAAAGAAGCTTAAACCATAATGAAAGGATCCATGGAAGAGAAGCTTATGATCAGTCAAGACAGGAATTTAGAAGGACTACACCACAAAGAAGATCATTCACTCCCAAGTATGTAAATTTATTTTATGGTTATTGTTTTTATTGTACTAACTTTAGACATAAGGTTGTAGATAGGGATTATGAAAGAAATTTTCAAACAAGAAAACCTTATGTGGCCCCACATGACATTGAACGCTACAAGTTCCATAACTATGGACACATAGCTCGTGATTGTAGAAGCATGAAGAATACTTCTATGAAAGATAGCACTGATATCAAATATAAGAAGGTTTGGAAAAGAAAACAAGAACAGGTAAAGGAAGATCATATACTCTCAGGATTGGCAATAGCATGAGATGAAAACACATATACAAGGACAAAGGAAGATGTCAAACATAGGAAGGTTTGGAGAAGAAATGAAAAACTATAAGAACAAGTGAATAAAAAATAGGTCCCAGAGATCGTAGGATTTGAAGTAGTGCGAGAAAGAAAACAAGAGCAGGAGAATAACGAACAAGTTCAAGAGATTGTACTTTCAGGAATTGTAGTGCAAGATCAATCCACAAGTAGAAAGAAAGAATTCAAAGTTCAGAGAGATGCTGAGTCTACAAATGAAGAGGAAGATTACTCTACATCAAAGTAGGTATTTTTTTTAGCCACCTGGCTTGGAGACTCCCAGTAAATATGTATGTTGAATAGGGGGGGTTCATGCAGTAGATACTACATATCAATGAACCATATTTCGATAAGTATGAGGTATTTGCAAAGATAGATTTAAAGCAGTCAGATAGAAGAACTACAAAATGACAGATTGATCGATTGAGAAAGCAATTTTCCCACACACGTGTCAATTGGAAATTACACGGGAATGAGTTTATGTTTGTTTTCAGGAAGAGATATATTTATTATAGGTTGTTCTAGACATGCATAGTTTGGTTTGTAGTAGACACATTTGATATGTGATGTCTAGGTGAAGTT
Organism: Picea mariana; assembly: GCA_032191745.1. Classification (NCBI taxonomy): domain Eukaryota; kingdom Viridiplantae; phylum Streptophyta; class Pinopsida; order Pinales; family Pinaceae; genus Picea; species Picea mariana. The sequence goes on from JASDQU010103601.1 coordinate 206,633, forward strand.
TTAAGAATAGTACAATGATAGATGGGTCAACATTGTGGACAGTTGAGTAGAAGATTTATGGAGAGTTTGTGACATATGGACATAGATGGATTCATGAGATACTTAGTAGGGAGAGAGAGCATAGGTCAGAAATGATGCATAACAATGTATTTTCAATTGGAATCAGTGAAATCAATTGATTATAGAAAGGAAAGCAATGAAAGGTATATAAGAATAGGGAAAGAGAAATTTTCAATAGAATATATATCATCAAAACAAAATCATTTGAAAGTATAGTCAAGTGAACATGACAAGTAAATGAAGAAATCAAATTTGAATGTTTTTTATATATGTCAGTTAATTACATGAGGAAGCACCAATGGACAATAAACAATATTGGAAGAGAGGAAAGGCCTACTACTCCACCCAAACAGGTTGTTGACTCTCATATGTACTGTGACCTACCTACTCCGCCCAAACAGGTTGTTGACTCTCTGCGTTGACATGATTTTCTAGATATTAAGTTTCCTTTAGATAAGGCCATCCTGGAAGTCATGGATTCCATAGATAAGCCCAATGAAAGTGAGTATCATCGAGAATCCATCCTCCCTGATTCAGAATTGATGAGAGTTAGCATGATGAGTCTTGATCCAGTACTGGGGGCATTTGTTGGGGCATCTAGTAGACCTCTTGTTCTTCACCCTTTCTCACCTTGGATTTATTTTTCAGAACTTGCCACTGAGTTCTCTGTTCTCCCTTCATTTGAATATTCATGTTTCATACTTCCTTCATGTCTTAATGGAGACCATAAAGGAGCTTCCATAGTTCACGAAACCACCCATGGTGAGTATCTTCAATTGAAAAAATTCATTCCTATGTGGCATGGCCCCAACATGGCATGCCATATGATGCTGACATAGACTCATGGTTTCATCGATCATGAAAGAGATCCTTGGTCCGAGCCTAGAAATGGTCTCTACTTGGTTTAAATAATCAATATGTGCAGTGCCTTATATATATGTGTGTGGTGTGAGTGATTTTGTTTTTCATATATCATATCCAAGAAATCCAAAAATATTTCCTTTTGAGATTTCACTATGCATTTTTACCCCCAGAATCTAGTTTACATGTGTTGATAGGATTACAATGACTTTTTTTTTTATAGAAATGAAGACTTCCACTGAACTCGAGGTATGTGTTTTACAAACTAGCATATAGGGGTAGGTTTTTCCCTGCACTTCTGTCTTTCATTATTAATCATCCATTCTATCATCACAATGCCTTAGGTTCGATCCATTGGGTTGCGACAACAGGAATCTTGTTTGCACGTCATAACCTATTCGATATTGCCTACTCTCCATGTGCGCCCTAGTTAACAATTGTATTTCCATTTTATTCCCATGATGCAATTTCCCATAGGCTCATGAACCCTCCTATAGTCCCACCATGACTTGACATTGAGACTTATTATACTCTCTTCATCTATATTATGGCCATATCATGTGTGGGTTCTCAATTTTTTTTATGTTGCTTAATGGTTGCCTATGCATTTGCTGCTTTAGTCACGCCTCTCCCCGATGCATTGTTTTTTGCCCAAATCATGCTTACCACTATTGCAATAGCTTTTGACCATCCACCTCTTCCATTATTTGGCCTACATTTTTCATCCATCTACCCATGGAGGGAACAATTGCTAAAATTGGATCTCACTTGCTAGTATCATTTGTCTTCATCTTTCTTAGGTCAATTCCATAAGCTTGGAACATAGGAGCATGTTGTTAAACCATTTGTTCTCTCCAAACGAGTCCACTTTTATCTCTTTTTTGGACTCGTAAAAGGACATGAAAAATAAATATACTATCAAGTTCACTTTTATCTCTTTTTCGGACTCGTTAAAGGACATGAAAAATATTCCATACCAAGAATACTTGCGTCCTTTTTTGTGCTCATTAAACCATGAAGGAGAACCAAAACAAAAAAATTTATAAAAAAAAGAGTAGGGGTTTTTTACCATTGGTTTATTCTCAAAATGGCAGTGTCAATCGAGTTGTCCTTGAACATGGAACCTATTTGAGTCCTCATCATACATTTAGGTTTTAAATTTCCTAAGAGTCGTCCCAGTAATATGAGTCATAGATACTCCTCTGATTGGTTACTCTTCCAGTCATCATGGAGAGTGCTTCAATGCCTCTTGCATTGTTTCACCATATATGTCTAGTTATTGTGTCTCACTTCCAAATCACCAGTGTATCGTGATATATGTTCAAGAGAAATTTAAGCATGAGTCGTCCATCTGTTGTTTTATTGACTTTTCGAGTCATCCATCCCCGTGTCAATTTTACTTGGTGATACTCTTTCTTCACATCATCTCTCAGTGTATGGTTCGTGTCGATTGATGTGGGATACATTAAGGCCCTCCTTTGACAAATCTCGTCCTATCGACTTCAAAACATTATCTAGGAGAGGGATCTCAAAACCATCTAGTACCTTGGATCTTGCAGTCCTTAGTGGCAGGCCGCCTCGTGATCAACAATGGATTTACATCTTTGACTCTTGATCAATTTATTCTACGGGTGTTCAACATCATATTGTCCATTCACACTCGCTATATTGTACTAGGTACCTTAGGGTCCATCTTCCTCATCGGTGGGTCCCCTCCTGTCTGCTAACGATATACATCAATGACCGATAATAAGACAGTTTCTACCATGCTCGACATCAGCTCATCTATTTGTATGATGTAGATTCATACCATCGAGGTTTGGGATGAAGACCTTGGGTTTAGGGACACATCATTCTTTTACAACATCCCCTCCCAAGTTGCAATGGAGCATATCACTTATCTATGAGTACTTTGAAGACTTCACGGGCACTTCCCTCAATGTTCATTGTCTTCTTGATGTATATATGTTGTGTCATAGATCCACATTGTATCGGTTGGTGGCTATGATTGTATTCATGACATAGATCCACTTGTGGCTATGATATTATTAATGACATGGATCCACCGTGTATTCTTTCATGGCCATGGTATTTCATTTCATGTCATGGATATGCAGTGTATTATTTGGAGGCCAAGATTTGATACTCTTCAGAGTATGAGTATGTCTACATAGGGGATAGTCTATATATGCATTCATCCTTGGTTTTTGATTGAAGGTACTATTTTTTCTTCGAACCTCCTTTTCTCTCTCCTCATGTTAACTCATATGGACATTGTTTTATTGTAATGTGTTTTGGCCATCCATTTATTTTTTGACCTCACACATTAGGGGGCATATGTTATAGCCTTAATTTCTACCCAACTGGGACAAAAGGGAATCCAACAAAATATGAATTCCAAGACACATATCTAGCTCAAGATTTGGGTCATTTTTTAGGGTTGCAACAGGTCCTACATGAGACAATGAGTGAGGATAGTTGCTATTCATATATAGTGAAACAAGTGATGACCCATGCAACCTTATATATTCACAGCATTATGAAGAGGTAAGTGATGGATGAGTTGTTTCTTCATGGAATGATCCTAGGAATTCACATCATTCGAGTATCCATTGGGTTCTAGAAGATCTAGAAGCTCTCCCAAGCCTCTTCCAAGGATCTATATAAAGAAGGAAAGTCTTGAGCATGAGGAGGAAGAATCATTTGCAGAGTTATTTTGTCCAACTACAAAGGAACTTCTCCTATTCAGAGCAGCCACAATGAGATTGTCTAGTTTGATTAAGAAGCTGAGGAGGAGCAAGGAGCAAGGAGTAAATGGGAATGCATCTACATCCAAGGTATGATAATTGATGTATTTCTTATATTTCATTAATATATCATTGGTTTTCCCCTAAATATGTTTGTATTTGATTTAAAAATGTTTAGATATGGTCTTATAATTCATAGATCAGGATAGATCTAGTAGATTTGATTTTCCTAACACTAGAAGAATAGTAGATCAATAGTTGTTTGTCTCGTTGTGTACAAGAATTAGATTGCGGGAGATGGAGTTAGATCTCAGGAGTTGCATCAGTCGGATACATGAGGACAACCATCAGTAGAAAGGTATGCTTACTTCCCTTATTGGTTAGAAGGAAAATAATTTGCTTGTATCTAGAGAAACCATTAGAAGTCAAGCCCCACTATTTGTCTAGGATAGTCCTAGGTTGATATAACTTACCATATAGGTGATGTTTCTCCATAACAAGTGAGCCTTCCCTTTCCATTGTCGAGAGAATATTTTCCAAAAGGGTTGATTCCATCCCCAGTTTGGACTTAGGGCACGCTGTGGAAAAACATAACTATATCATTCTAACATAGTGAGGTATAGTCAATAAGTTTTTAGGCCTTTGGCCTAGTCCCATGATTGTACTGGAATGGATTTCGAAGAATTGGATTGAGAAAATCACTACAATGTTTTGTTGTGTAAAATGCTTTTATGTTTTTATTTTTGAACCAAAGAAGATCGGGACCTGATCTTCAGATGTGTCCCCTACTTCATGGGTTCCAGTGGAATGTTTATTTCCCACTAGACTCTCGACTTTACCCTAGATATGGAGATATATACAACCCCTATATGGATTATACTTATGTGCCACCTCCTTATTTTTTGGGGGAAAACTTAGTTTCAAAGCCATTGCAAATGATATGGGTCGTTGTATAACTCATTCTAAGCCTAAGGGAAATATTTTCACATGCGCCAAAATATGTGTGAACATGGATTTTGCAAAGGGACTGACAGAGGTGATTCAACTCAATTTGGAGGGTTGGATTCATCTCCAGGCCCTTGATTATGAGTAGGTACCTTTCAAATGTAACATTTTCCATGAATATGGGCACTTTTCCAAAAGCTTCCCTAAATCCCAAGAAACTCGGTCATTGCATAATAATGATGAACAAGGGTTCAAACAAGTTTCAAGAAAGCATAAGAAACAACAACCCAGAGGGACTCAGCTTGACCATAGGTCTCAAGCTAACCCATCTAATTCCTCCAAAAAATGATTTGAAGATTTGGAAGCTCAAGATGAAGAAAAAGAGGGCTCAGTTGAGGAAGATTCCTAGAAGAACAACCTATAAAGTAAATCTGAGCCACCAACAAAAGAACAAAATAAAACAAAAAATTCAGCTAAAGGAAATGAGACCTTGCTCGAGGATTGCATAACTACACTTGGGAAGGATACAGTTCCAAAATATTTGGAAGGGATCTCAATTTGGGTTTCGGTAGCTCACCACGAAAAGGATTCATCTTCATTGAGGAAGGATATCGATGAAGAAAGGGAGGGAAAAGAGTCCTCTAAATCTCTCTCCTTCACAAAAATATTAAATAAGAATCCATGTCCTTCTCCCCCTTTAACAAGAGGAAGGAAATAAAATACAAAAAAAATAGAGAAAGAAGAAGAATTAGGAGTCTCAAGGGGTACTCAACGAACCTTGGATGACTTCATATATAGCGAGGGGTGAGTTCTACATAACAGTAAATTATGTTTTTCTTTTGCACTATCTTATGTAAACAATTTGTAAGAATTTACTCTTGCAATCAGGAAGTAGTAAGTTTAAGTCTAGGTTTTGGTTAATAAAAGCCAACCTAGAAATTTTGGTTCATTCTTACCAATGTATACTTAGAAAAGTAATGGACATGAAAATTGTACTCCATCGTTAGCTTCAACGCAGCCTATTTTTGCTTTAGTACACGAAATATCCCCATTTTAATTTAAAAAATAGTGATTATGAAGAGAAAAGAAAATAAGGTAATTGTCCCTCTTCATGAATAAGAGCTTTAGTTACTTAGATTGTTTCAAAATATATGACATATGAATATTGTATTAGAAATTAATCCAATTGTAATGCCTTTGAAAGTTAATTGTTCACCATTTGTATATACCAAGTGACAACGTTTTTTATTTTTTAAATCATAACGATCCTTCATGTCGTAAATGTACGGTGAAAATTGACAATAAAACGAGAGATTAAAAAATAATGTTTTTTTTTAAGTTGTTTGTGTGCCTTTTATATATGCATTTGGATGTAAAGTTTTTTTTTAAATATATAATAATAATAAAAGAAAAAAAAAAGGTACTATATCAATAAAAGGCAAGAGCAACTTTGATAACTATATAAGTTGGATCCTAAGAAGTTCGGGAGCCAAATTCTGAACTGCAATACTAAATAAAATAATAGGATTCCCTTAAGGGGCTGGAATTGCTACCTTAAAAGCCTTTACGAGTTCCCTAATGCCATGGACATCATTCCTATTGTCCCTACAAAGGAATAAGTTTTTTCTTTAGATGACATAGAGTTCGGGGTTAAGCGGTTTGCAAATGGGAAAGCTAAGGACATTGAAGGCTACCAAGCTGAAATTTTTAAAATCAGAGGGTCAACCCTTATCCCTCACATACACAAGCTCTTCAATTTAGCAATCAAACAGGGATTCCCTAAACCATGGACGGAAAGCCTCATTGTTCCTATTTTTAAAAATGGGGATAGAAACATTCCCTCTAATTATAGGACCATTATGATTAGCTCGATTTTAGCCAAGCTTTATGGAATTATTTTGGAAAAGAAGATTAGCCTTTGGCTAGAAAGTCATGGTAAATAGATAAAGGTCAGGCCGGGTTTAGGAGATATCATTCAACTATGGACCATCGTGTTACCTTTAGGATCATTGCAGAGGAGTTCCGCAATACTAAAACTAATCTTTTTTGTTGTTTTGTTGACTTTAGAAAAGTTTTTGACATGATTCCTAGGAAAAACCTTTGGAATAGGTTGGAAGAGATAAAAGTGCCTCTCGAGTTGAGGGATGTTGCAATACGGATGTATGAGAACATTATTTCTAAGTTTAAAAACACTGAGGGATGGTCAAAAGATATTAACTGGAATATCGGAGTCAAACAAGGTTGTCCCTTGTCCCCTACCATTTTTAGCATATACATTGACAAGTTAGAAGATTGCTTGGAAAAAGCAGGTTGTGTTGGCCCTACTCTCACTAGTATAGTCATCAATCTTATTCTTTATGCTGATGATATCGTTCTTATGGCAAGGAGTCCCCATGAGCTTGAAAACCAACTAAGAATCCTCAAGGAGTTTTTCTCCAATATGGGTATGACTGTTAATACTTTTAAGACTAAGGTCATGATTATTAAATCCAATAAGATCCCTTATGATACCTTCGTATATGACAACAACAACTTGGAGGAAGTGACTTCATACAAATATCTTGGAATTGATATCCACCACAAGCTCAATTAGAATTATAGCATTGAGAAAAGGATTATTGGGGTGTGGAAAGCTTATTATGGGCTTGAAAACAATTGTAAATCAGTTGATCTTTGGAGTTGGGATAAGAAGAAACTCCTCTTTGAGACTCTTGTTACACCTATTATTCTTTATGGATGTGAAGTCTGAGGTTGTAGTATCTCTCGTGAATCTTGGAGAAAGATAGAGAAAATACAAAAGAATTTTATAACCTTTAATCTCAAAATTAAAGGAAATACGTCATATCCCATCCTCCTCTTAGAAACAAGCCTCTCCCCCATTGACAGCATGGCTATGACTAGATACCTAATGTATAAGAACAAGTTAAACAACATGGAAGACAAAAGACTTCCTAAAATTGCTTCAAAATCGAGTCATAACCACCATCAACTCAAGCGAGGATGGCATAAAGATGCTCGGTCTTGGCTAAACTATTGGGGAGTCATGTAAGACACCATTTTGCAGAATAAAGATACTATTAAAAAATCGTCAAATCAAAATTTAAGGAGAAAATGTGGTGTGATAAAGAGTTAAAGGAAAAAAGAAAATGAAGGTATTATAAGGATGTAATCAACCCTAATCTAAAAGATCAAAATTATCTATCTCTTTTTCCAAGTGTAAAGAAAAAAAAAGCATTGCTAAGATAAGAACAAATTCTCATGAGCTTTGTAGTGAAACTGGGCGTTGGTCAATTCCTAAAATGCCATGGGATGAAAGAGTGTGTCACCTTTGTGACACTAAGAAGGTTGAAGATGAAAAACACTTTCTCTTAGATTGTCCAACCTATACCCATATTTGATCTCATTTTCAAAATATTTGTCACACTACCAACCTTCCTAACCTCTTAATTCAATAAAAGTATGGTGATCTTGGAAAGCTTCTCTTAATGCTTTTCGAGCACAGAAACAAAATTCTAAAGAATCACAAATAATCACTTACCCTCTTAAGGTCCAATAGACCAATTCGATCTTAGTGAACGTTAATCATCATCATCATCATAAAAGATATAAATCAAACTCTATCATTAAATTAATTTTCATATAATTCCTTCATACTACCATATATCTATATAAAATATTAAAAAAATAATTTAAAAAATCTTTATTCCTTTCATATGATAAAAAACATATTCAAAATGTTTTACATTTTTAAATATTAAATATTTAAAAAAGGTTTCAAAATATTTAAAAAGATGATAATTTCCAATAATATATGAATCAATAAAAATATATAGAGAAACATAAATAATAATTACGATATTTAAATTTTAAAGATATCTTGTATTTTATTTTTATTTTTTAATAATATAAAAACTAAAAAAATGATTAAAAATTATGATTATATATTTAGATTTCAAAAAAATATTAATAAATTTGAAATTTCATATTATATAAATATTAAAAATATATATATAATTTAATTAAATTTAAATAATTTAAAAAAAAATTGTTATTTTTTTTCATCAAAATTTAAATCTTATATAAACCAGTTAATATTATCAAAATATTAATAATTTACGATCATATTTAAATATTTTAAAATAAAACAAAATATTATTTATAATAATGATTAATATCCACTAAAACTGAATTGATTTATCAAACCTTAATAAAATCTATATTAATAAAACTATTTTTTAATTTTAATTTTTTTTCAATTTATCCTTCTCGTTTAACCCAAACTAAACTCTTATCATTAAACATTTTATATTTTAACTTTTTGTTTCTTCCTTACTCTTTACTTTAACTTTTTGTTTCTTCCTTACTCTTTACCGTTATTGTCTCATTCTCCGTGTCAAATCTAACCACTTGGTTTGTTTTAAACCGACAATGCATTTGCATTTCGTGTTGGCACAAGCTAAGTGGTTTCATGACCGTGGAAACCTTCTCTAACGTTTATTTAAAATCTTTGGGAGGCTTTCTTAGATAATGTTTTTTCTATCATCTTTAAATGAAAAGATGAATTGAATTTCTTCACTTTATAAATATGCTTTCAATAAACATTTCAATATTATACCTACCACGGCCTAAGGTCTTCCATGGATGGTGACCAATGGTACATAATCATGAGAGCATATTAGGTGAGCAACTATTCTCTATCTAGAAAATCAACATGACCTATGCAAGTAGCGAATGAAGTTATGGGTAAGTGAAAGTGATAGATTTTTGGTTTTCAAATTTTTTTTTTTTTTTTTTCAATATAAAATTTGTTCAAATTATATTAGAGTGAAATTTTTTTATATCTTCTTGTCCATAACATGGAATCTAGTAAGAGACTAAATCGGATGTATTAAGTAGCCAAAACAAAAATTGTCCAGAAATAACATTCCTTACAAGTCTTAAAGGATCGATATTTCAAAATGTAATGCTACATAACCATAATACTAGATCAAAAGGTAAACATATGACTTTAATACCTAGATCTTTATGATAAAAGTCCAAAAATAGTATAAGCAGGCTCAAAATACAGAAATTTGTCAAAATAGGATGAGATGTCTTTTGGGACCTTTAGTCTCATTTTCCCACTTGAAACATGTAATTATGCCTTCAGGTTCATGTATAGCTTGTTTAGATAGATGATCCACCTCCTTATTAAATTCTATGAAAATATGTTGGAAACTACTTTCTTGAAAGTTTTTTAATAATTCCTTTGTTCTAAGCTTCCATCCTTCGATAGCACTAGCCTGGAGTCTTCTTCTATTGGTTAGCCATTCTATAACTACCTTTGAGTCTCTCAGAACCTGAAGTTTTTGAAGAGACAAATGTGTAGCTAGTGTGAGAGTTGCCCATACTCCCAGTAGTTATGCCCTTGTATTGGATCCTTCCCCACAGTTGAAAAACCATCTATACACTGATAAATCTGGAGTTTTGATAACACCCCCAGCTCCACGCTACTTTCCACCTATTTGTGTTGCCCCATCAAAACATGCAATAGTAGTATCAACAAGTTGAGTAATCAAACAAGCTCTTAAAGGGATATGTTTTTGTGTTGTTGGGTGTCTTTTAAGTGATCTGAGAGTCTTTATAACCACAAAGAGAACTAAAGGAGAAGTATTCTCGAAGATATCTTTGTTCCTCTCTATCCAAATATACCAGCAAGTAAGGGAAACTAGAATAGAGGAGACAGACTTGTCCTCTGTCCAAGAGTTAAAACAATCAGATAGTGTATCCTTTTCCCATTTTTTTTTATAATTCTGAATAGTTTTTATTCTTTCCCAGACCAATTTGGTGAAAGTGCACTGCATGAAAAGGTGGTTAATATCTTTAGTGTTATGTTTGCACAATTGACAATGGCTTGGGCCCTCCCAGCCTTTTTGTTGCAGTATATCCCATGTTAATATTTTGTTTTCAGCTACCAACCATATAAACAATTTGATCTTGAGTTGCATGTCCCATTTCCAGATATTATACCTCCATCCACCATACCTCGGGAGCCTCTGGGTAGATATGAGAGCCATATAAGCATTTTTAACAGTAAGAGACCCAGAAGTATCGCCTCTGCTCCACATCAATTCATCTTATGTATCCTGGATGGAGGCTCTTACACCAATAAGAGCAATACGAAATTGATCCCATTCAGCTGCCAACTCACTTGTAACACCCAACTCGCTACTACAGATCCAGTTGTTTGTGAGGGAGAAAGATCCAAGTGCCCTTTGGCTTGGGTGAAAAGTATGATCTTTTTATGCCTTATGTGAGTGATAAGTGTTGAAATATTGTAACTGCAAAGAGTATTCTATTTATTATTGATGTATTATTCATTAGATCAATCCCCTTTTGTGGATTGATCATGTTGGGCATTGTAAATGACCAAATCCCCTTTTGCGGATTGGTCAAATCCTAATTGTAATACGATAAATGAGAAGTCAATCCCCAGAATATATTAAAGTGGTTATAACCACCCAAATTGAGAAGTCGGCCCTGCCAGTGAAAAGACACCTCAGTTCAACACCTGCCAAATTGTATAAATAAGAGAGGCCAGTGTCTCATTTGTTCACTCACTCACTTGTTCATCAGAGCGCAAGTTTGGAGCTGTAGTTGGAGAAGAAGGAAGAGAAAGAGAGAGGTGCATATTTGGGGGAGGACTTTCTGTAGTGTTTGGTTTATTCTCTTGCCATTGTATTGGCTATCTATATTAAGGAAGTTTTTGTTGGGTTTTCTCCGCCATGAGGGTTTCCCAGGATAAATGATGTGTCTCTTGTGATTGTGTTTCTCTCAGTGATCCTTTCTATGCTATGGTTATCTAGTAAATTCAAAAGAAACCTAATAATATCCTGAACCTTAACATGGTATCAGAGCTAAGCTGAAGAGAGCATATTTCACAAGAAGAAGAAAAACATCAATGTTGTCGTACATGAAAATTAGGGCTTTTTATTGAAGAAGAATTTCAGCCCCAAAACCATCTAGAAAAGTGTGCCCTACCTCAAGGAACACTTTTGCATCTTCAGTGTACCTTTTAAGTGGCTAGATCTCTCGAAAAGTGAAACCCTAGGCTTTTTATTGAAGAAGAATTCCAGCCCCAAAACCATCTAGAAAAGTGTGCCCTACCTCAAGGAACACTTTTGCATCTTCAGCGTACCTTTTTAGTGGCTAGATCTCCCGAAAAGTGAAACCCTAGTTTTCACCAGTATCAGAAGTACCAGAAAACCAGAAGTACCAAGAAACCATAAGTACCAGAGAACCAGAAGCACCAGTCCAGAAATCCGTTGGTCAAGTTTTAAGGGGTAAAAGTTGGATTTTCTAAAATCTAACCACACTAGGCTACTCACCTCAACCAAGCGCACCTCCTGGTAAGTTCAAAATTCAATTATGAGCATCTTCATTTTTTGGTCATTTTCCTAGCTCCAGGTAAAAGATGTTTGCAAGCACTATGCTTGTTGACAAGCTAGAAGGTATGGAAAGCTTTCATTCCTGGAAGTATAAGATTGGAATCATTCTTGAAGAGAATGACCTAGCAATATTCATTAAAGAAGATGTACCAAAAGCCACCGATGCTGCAGATAAAGAAAAACACCAAAAGGACAAAATTAGGGCCAAAAGAATCATTGCATATTCTATCAAAGACCACTTGATTCCTCAAGTGTCTTCAAAGAAGACTCCAAAATAAATGTCCAATGCCCTAACTAGACTATATGAAGGAAAAAACATAAATCAAAAGATGAATCTAAGAACTCAACTCAAGAATAAAAGGATGCAGAAAGGATAAGTGATCCAAGTATATTTCTCCAAAATATCACAATTTAAAGAACAACTAGAAGCAATTGGAGATACTATAGAGAAAGATGAACTCATAATGGCGGCCCTTAATGGTCTCACAAGACCTTGGGATGCATTCATCCAAACTATTTGTGCCAAAAAAGAGAAACTGCAATTTGCAGTCTTTGGGAAGAATGCTAACTGAGAAGATTTTCTATCAAGAGATGAAGATCAAGCCCTAGCTACTCACACTAAAGGAGGAAGAAAGAAGTCTTACTTCCAGAAATAAACTCACAAGGAGTCTCACCCCCAAAAAAAATTCATACATAAAGAATATCAACCAAGAAGATTCCAGAAGTTTCAGAAAGGACAAAGAAGAGAAAAAGATTTCCCATCCTACCAATGTTACCATTGTGACAAGATGAGACATATTGTGAAATATTGTCCAACCAAACGAGAAGAATACAAGAAGAAAAACAAGAGGTTCCATTCCCATGCAGTTGAATATGAAGAGCCACCCACAAAGATGATAAAAGAACGAATTGAAGACTATGTCTTAATCTTTTCCCTCCCAGGATCAATATCACCTAGTGAGGACACTTGGCTCATTGATAGTGGTGCTTCCAAGCACATGACAACTCAAAGAGACATTCTCTCTTGCCTCTCAAAAAAAAAGTTTTCTCAGAAAGTTACACTTGGGGATGATTATCAATACCCTATCAAGGGAGTAGGAGAATAAAATTACAAGCTTAATGCAGGGACCCCAATGAAGATGAAGGATGTATTCTATGTACCAGGTTTGAAAAAGAACTTACTCTCCATATTAGCTTTAGAAAAGAAAGGCTTTAGAGTTGCCTTTATAGATGGAGAAGTTCTTATGTGAGCCAAAGGAAAAACCATGAAAGAAGCAATTGTTATTGGAAAAGAAGAAGGTGGCTTGTATAAGCTAAAGGGTCATTCAAAATAAGCCATGACCCACTCCATTGAGAATCCATGTGAACTTTGGCATAGAATATTAGCCCACATCAATTACAAGGCATTACCTTATGTAAGCAAGGCAGTCACCGGTCTACCAGAACTCAAGGTTGATCATGAAGGTATGTGCAATGTATGTGCACAAGGGAAGAACATCAAGAACCCTTTTCTGAAGAGAGACAATAAAGCGGAAGGATTCCTAGAACTCATTCACTCATATGTGTCTGGCCCAATGCTATCATCCTCCATCACTAGGTATGTATACTATGTATATTTTATTGATGACGTTTCTCGCAAAACCTGGGTTTACTTTTTGAAATCAAAAGATGAAGTGTTCAGTAAATTCAAGGAATTCAAAGCCTTGATAGAGAATCTTTCTAAAAGAAAGATCAAGACACTCATGTCAGATAATGGAGGAGAATACACCTCAAAAGAGTTTGTAAAATTTTGAAAATATGTCGAGATCAAGAGGGAGCTTACCACTCCCTACTATTCTCAACAAAATGGTGTAGCAGAAAGAAAGAACAAAACTATAATGGAAGCAGTGAAGACCATGATCCATGATCAAGATATTCCAATGTGCTTATGGGCAGAAGCAACAAAAACAATAGTATATGTGTAGAACAAATTGTCCCATAGTGCACTTGGATTCAAAACCCCATAAGAAATGTTTTCTGGAAAGAAGCCAAAAGTAAGCCATCTCAAAATATTTGGTTGCCCAGTATTTGTACATATTCCAAAAGAGAAGAGAAACAAGCTGGAACCTTCAGGAAAGAAGGGAATATTTGTTGTATATTGTGAGGTCTCCAAGGCCTTCAGAGTTTATATACCAGGTTACCACCATATTGAGATCAACAGGGATGTAACCTTTGATGAAGATGCAACACTCAAGAAATCAAGAAGATGTTGGCTTGAAGAAGTATAAGAAGAGGAACCTGTAGTTCCCAGATTGCAGAACCAGTGAGGGAAATCATAGCTTCCCCTGACAAAAAGATTCTAGAAGATCATGACATAGTAGAATCTCAAGACCCTCCCCATATGTCGATCTCCCACAAGATAAATCCAGCATGGGCAAGGGAACTTATTCAATATGAAGAGAATTATGGTGTCCGTGAAGGAACCATGAGACAAGTGAAGAAACCTAAGCCATTCTCCAACTATATGGCTTTGATGTGTGATCTCCTAGAGAAGGATCCTACCTACTTTGAAGAAACCATTTAGAAGAAAGAATGGGAAAATGCCATGATAGAAGAATACCAATCCATCATAAAGAATGATGTATGGGAAATAGTTCTCAGACCAAAGAGAAAAGATGTGGTATCTTTCAAATGGATTTTCAAAATAAAACATGTTTTTGATGGAAGTATTGAGAAGTATAAAGAAAGGTTTGTTGCTCGTGGATTTTCTCAAAAGGAAGGCATTGACTATGAAGAGACATTTTCTCCTGTAGCCATATACACTTTGATCATAACCATCATAGCCCTTGCAGCTAAGATGAAGTGGAAGTTACACCAGATGGACATGAAAACAACCTTCTTGAATGGTGACATTGAAGAATAAGTGTATATAGAACAACATCAAGGATTTGAAGTTGAAGACAAGAAGACTCATGTGTGCAAGTTGAAGAAGGCTCTGTACGGATTGAAGCAAGCTCCTAGAGCTTGGTATGGAATGATTGACAATTTTTTGACGAGCTTGGGATTTACCAAGAGTAAAAAAATTCTAACCTTTACTTCAAGGTTATGAATGATGAGCCTATTATATTGTTGTTGTATGTGGATGGATTATTCTTAACTGGAGAAAAAAATCTCATCACTGAATATAATAAGAAGCTCACCGTAGAATTTGAGATGAAAGACCTTAGCCTAATGCACTATTTGTTAGGTCTTGAGGTCTGGCAGAGCCTAGAGAGGATCTTACTTAACCAAGGGAAGTATGCAGTTGAAATCCTGAAGAGATTTGACAGGTTGGAGTGCAAGTCCATGAATACACCCATGGATACAAATTTGAAGCTCTTGGTTGACACTTCGTCAGAATTGATTGATGCTACGTTGTACAGACAGATCATTGGATCCTTGATGTATCTGATGAACACTAGGCTAGATATATGTTTTGTTGTGAACACCTTGAATCAGTTTCTGGTAGATCCTGGATGTGTTCACCTAGTTGCTACAAAACATGTGATGAGGTACCTTAAGGGTACATTAGATTGTGGTCTCAGTTATGATGGAGATCATGACTTCAGACTGAATGGATATACTGATTTAGATTGGGTTAGAACTGTCCCTAACAGAAAGAGAACTTCAAGATGTTGTTTTAGTTTGGGGTCAGCCATGATCTCATAGCAAAGTAAGAAGCAATCAAGCATTGCTCTCAGCACAATAGAAGCATGTTCTACCATTTGTGAAGCCATATGACTTCGGAAGTTGTTGACAGGTCTATTCAAACTAGAGATGGAAGAAACCCTGATCCTATGTGATAACCAAAGATGTATAAAGATGACAGATAACCCTATGTTCCATGACAAATCAAAACACATAGAGATATCATATCATACATCCGTGATATGGTGTAGAGAGGAGCCATAAATCTCCAGTATGTTAGCACAAATGAAAAGGTTGTTGATGTGTTGACCAAGCCTCTATCTCGTATAAAACTGGAGCACTTTCTAGATAAGCTTGGTGTAGTCCGTAAGAACCTCCCTCAAAAGAGGGAGTAGTGTTGTGATGCCAACCTCGTCCTGATGATGTGCTAGCCTAATGTTGTGATTCCATCCTTGTGTTGATGATGTGCTAGCCTGGTGTTGTGATGCCAACCTCCTGTTGATGATGTGCGAGCCTCATGTTGATGATGTGTGTAACACCCTGTTTCCCTCAGTCTGTAAAAATAACTATACTGGCCAAGAACTATGGAAAACTCAAAAATGTGAATGTGCGATGTGAATGGACCTTATGAAAAAGGTTGATGAATGTAAATAATATTATGAATATATATTGTAGGACTACTGAGAGGGGGATGTGCTGAAAAAGAGACCACAATGGATGAAGAAAGGTGGTGGAATTCACTTGGAATGGTGGCATTAATTTCCACCGAAACCAATACCGTATTTGGTCTTCACTGGCCTGGAGAACCAAGAGCGGCCCGTTGGTCCCGAATTAAATAACTCGCCAGGCTGGTAGGTAAATGGATCCTCATGAGTTAATGAGGGATGGGGGGTGAACCGCCCATCCATAGAGTCCTCAGACCTAACCACCACGAGGAAGATCGTGCCACACAGAACCTCGCAGGAGAGAAATGCATGGGGGAAGAAGTGTGGAAGGGAGAGACGTGAGGGGAGATCGTGGGAGAGAAAATTGGAAGAACTCTGGAAAAGTTACAGAGTGAGTGATAGCAGAGAAGAAGGAGAGTAACCTTCGTTCTCGATCACTGATGAATAGAGACTCAGTCTTGCAGCATCATGGTCTCAGCTCGAGGGTGGCTAGTGGTAAATCCATTCGGAATCGTTGAGCCTATGGCTGGGTGGAAACGAGCACCCCTCTCAGCAGTTGCATCACACCTGGTGTTTTTCTGATAAGTGTTTTATATCTTGTATCTTGAAATTTATATTTTGACATGTATGCTCATAGTCTATGCAATTATGAATGGTTTCAGTATAAGACTGTCTACTTGGGGTTTTGATCAGAAATGGTGGTTGTATACTTTTATTGGAAAGACCACGTATGGATTATGTNATATATATATATATATATATATATATATATATATATATATATATATATATATATATATATATATATATATATATATATATATATATATTGAACAAATTCAGATTTCAAATCTGTTCTCAGAAGAAATGTTCCCTTAATTTCCCTACATGATGCCCTGGATAGATTCCCCCACAAGGGCACCCCTTTCGGGATCGCTACCTCACCTTCCAGAAGACCTTTCAGTCTGGTCTTCAAACCTGGTGAAAATTACCTGGGGAGCCGAAGCAGGATTTCATGATTTAAGTCTTAAAATTCTGCACGAGAGAGAATGGTCCTCATAGACTTCTACATTTCGGCATTTCGGTACCCAGCATACCCAAGGGCAAGCTCCCATGCCCTCGCAATTCCCGAAATCTTGAAATGCTAATGTGTGGGTAAGATAAGATTTTTTGGAGTTTCGACACCCGAGGTACCTAGTTGTGAGTCCCCTTGTACTCACGAGTCCCGAAACCCCGACCCGCGAAATCCTGAAATAATAATGTGTAGATGAATTAGGACCTTTTGGTGGTTCGATACCTAGGATACCCTCCCTCTTACTAAAATTCATGAATGAGATCCTTTCGGAGGATCTAAGGTCTAATATGACTGTAAAATTGAATGAAGGAACGCAAGCGATAATGCCTCGACCCCTTTTTAACATTCGCAAGTAACGAAGAAATCAGGACCGTCGATCCCAAGACCCATGGGAATGCATGCACCATCTAGTTGTAGAGTACATGTGGTAGTTGGTAAACGTTTCGGTGTTTCATCACCCGGGAGACCGGAGGGTAAGAACCCTTGTCCTCACGACTCGCGAAATCCCAACATACGAAACCCCGAAATGACGAGGCGTGGACAAGTTAAGATGATTCGGTATTTTAGCACCTGGGATACCTAGAGGAAAGTCCCTTGTACACGCCAGTCCCAAAATCCCAATGGGCGAAGTCCCGAAAGTACAATACGCGGATATGTTACAATATTTTGGTATTTCAGAAATCGGAAAACTCAAGGGCGTATTCCCTTGTACTTGCAAGTCCCGAAATCTCGACTTGCAAAGTCCCGATATGGCATAGTGTGACTTGGATCTACGCTTTGGCGTTTCGGTACCCGAGACCCCCAAAGGATAGTTTTTGGTCTGTGTATCTACTAGGTGCAAAACCCCGAGATGGCTTAGTGCGCATAAATCTGATACTTTGGTGTTTCGACTTCCGAAGTATCGAAGGGCATGAACCCCTTGATGTTTTATATCCCGAAATCCCGACATACGAAACCCCGAAATGAGCTTAAAAATGAATACAAGTTTCGGAGTTTCAGTTCCTGGGAAACCTAAGTGCGAGGCCTCCTGTCTACGCATATCTCTAAATCCCAACATGCGAAACCCCGAAATAATAATAGCGCAGATGAGATAGGGTGTTTCGATATTTCAGCACCCGGGATACCTAACGAGAAGTTTTCTTGTGCTCACCAGTCCCGAAAAACCAGTTTGCAAATTCCCAAAATGGGTTGAGCGACATATATATATATATATATATATATATATATGTATGTATGTATGAAGGATTCAGAGTTTCAGCTCCCAGGAAAACCAGGTGCGAGACCTCCTATCGTCGCATATCCCGAAATCTCGATGGAGGAAACCCTGAAACAAGGAAGCATGTTTAGAGGTTGTGTTTCAGAGTTTTAGCTCTTGAGAAACCCAGATATGAGACCTCCTATCATCGCATCCCCCAAATATCCGATGTGCGAAATCCCGAAGGGTAGAGTGCTCGGACTTAACCTAGGTCATTGTTAATCGCGTTAAGCGGTTAGATCCATTTCAGATTTCGGCCCTTCGAAAGACAAGAGAGAAAGGGGAATACATGCACCGCGATTTCCTGAATCGTGAAAGCCGACGAGCACCTCCTCGATAAGGCCTGTGGTCATAGTCGTCGATCATATGAGTGTGGTTAAGGGATGGCAGGGTCTGTATCAGGCCCCGTAGGGATTTGGGGAATTCTGTTCCTCAGAGAAAATAAGAAAAAGGTCGAAATTTTTTCAAATTCCATAGTGTGTGTGTTACAAATTGGTATCAGAGCATGGTTACAACACTTGGCCTGCTTGGGCTCATGAACGAGTTGCGCAGAGACTCCATTCGAAGCACTCCTAAAAGGAGTAACCCTCTATCTTAACTCTCTTATCCAAGGTCAAAGTTAAAAATGAGAACCCTGATTGTGTGTATGCATGTGAAAGAAATATGAATTATGCGTAGGTTATGAATGTATATAAATTTTTTACTAACAAGCAACGTTTGTATTTTACACCCAAGAGGACGATCAACTGCGGGAAATTAAAGACGCGTAGAATGGTGACTCACCAAGAGGTGGGGGAAGGCTCCCACAATAGAGATGAAGAGTCTGACAAAAGAAGGGTAGTAGGGACCCCTCCAGATCTAGCGGAGATTGTGAGGAGCCTCATGGTCGAATTACAAAGCTACAAGGTTGATAATGAGAGGATGATGAAAGAACAAGAGAAGCAAACAAAAATTAATGCAGTATTACTGCAAAGCTTATCCAATCTACAAAGACAAATGCAGCATGAACCTAAGATATAGAAACATGGTCATATCATTGGTCATATTAAGAGGAGCACCTCGAGAAAGGTCCACCCCAGAGGAAAAGGACCAGTGCCAGAGGATTCCTCTGAGAAGGAAGCTAGGGATTCAGAGGGCTCTTCTAGCAGTAGAACTAGTTCCTATTCCCGAAGAAAACAGAAGAGGCAAAAGCCTTCCAAGGGTCATAAATTTGAAGAATTCAGAAAAG
The DNA here is from genome assembly GCA_032191745.1 of Picea mariana. NCBI lineage: Eukaryota > Viridiplantae > Streptophyta > Pinopsida > Pinales > Pinaceae > Picea > Picea mariana. The sequence goes on from JASDQU010103601.1 coordinate 226,562, forward strand.
CCAAACCACCCTCCTTCGATGGTGAAATAAAGAAGGGAGAGGAAGCAGAGGCCTGACTGCTTGAACTAAAGAAGTATTTCAGAGTCCATGACTTCTCAGAAAATTTGAAGGCCCGAGTGGCCACCTTCAACTTGAATGGAAAGGCTTCCATTTGGTGGGAAGACCTTAAGAATGTGAAAGGGGTTCGCGAAGAGGACTTGTCTTGGGAGAAATTTGAGAAATACTTCCGAAAGAAGTATTTGTCGGAAAAATATTTCGACGAGAAGACTAAAGAGTTTTATGAACTCAAACTGGGGCAACTCACTATAGAGGAATATGTTAACAAATTCCTCAACTTGTTGAGGTATGTACCTTATATAAAAGCAAAAAAGGCAAAGGTGCAACACTTCATCAGTGGACTACCTAAGGACTATTGGAACATAATTGAATTTGATGAGCCAAAGACTCTAGAAGGCACTATCCGAAAGGCAACATATTGTCATGAACAATTTGGACATCGAGCAGAACCTCGTGAAGAATGGAAACAGAAAAATAGTTCGATATTTCAGAAAAAGGGGATTAAATCCCCAGGATTTAGGAACTATAAGAAGAACCCAAGAATGAGCTTCCCAGCTCGGAGTGTACACCAGCAGAATTTTCCCTCCTTGGGCGGAAATAAAACTTCTGGATCTGTACCAGTGAAGACTGATAACCCAAAGGGAGAACCTTTGAAATGTTGGGGTTGTGGAGAAGAATATCTACTGAGGGACTGTCCACACCGAAAACAGAATAGTCGGAGAATTTATAACATCCAGGAAGCTACCACCGTCAATTATGTGGAAAGGAGTGTGCCGCAAATTTATGCAGCCTTGGATAATAACCAAGCTGACCACCAAGCTTCAGTGGTGGAAATAGAAGGTATGATTTCCAACTATCTAGTGTCTATTTTGATTGACCCTGGTTCAAATTTAAGTTATATATCCCCTAAGGCTGTTGATAAGTGTAAACTATAGCCACAAAAACATACCAAGCCATGGTTGGTATATTTAGCCACTGGCACCAAAAGAAGGGTAGCAGAAGTCATACCAACCTGCCAATTAATGTTGGGTAAATTCCCCTCCCAAGAAACCCTTAACATATTACCCCTGGGATTGTATGATCTGTTGATTGGTATGGACTGGCTAGCTACCCATAAAGCTAGATTGGACTGTTACCATAAAACCTTAGAATGTGTGAGTAAAGAAGGGAAAAGGATAACCCTTCAAGGGATCCGAAAACATGTCTCAGTGAGACAAATATCATCTCTACAAATGAGAAAGTATTGATGAAAAGGATGTCCCCTATATGCAATACAGATGTTGAAAACAATTGAAGGTGACAAACCAAGCCTCGAAGACCACCCTACCCTAAGAGAATACAGAGACGTGTTTCCGGAAGAGGTACCGAGTCTACCTCCGAGAAGAGACATAGACTTCTCGATAGAACTTGCACCAGGAGTGGTGCCGGTGTCTAGGCCACCATACCGGATGAGCACACTCGAGTTAGTTGAACTCAAATTACAATTAAAATAAATGATGGATAAGGGCTATATTCGGCCCAACGTGTCTCCATGGGGATCACCAGTCCTATTTGTGAAAAATAAGGAAGGTACCCTTAGATCGTGTGTAGATTATAGACAACTCAATAAGGTAACCATAAATAACAAGTACCCCTTGCCCAGGATCAATGACCTGTTTGATCAATTGGGGGGTGCGTTTATTTTCTCAAAGATTGACTTGAGGTCGGGATACCACCAAGTCCAAATCAAGGGTGAAGACATCCATAAAATTGCTTTCCAGACATGGTATGGTCACTATGAGTTTGTGGTAGTTCCATTTGGGTTAACCAATGGCCCTACCACTTTCATGTGCTTGATGAACAATGTACTCAGCAAATTCCTAGACAAATTTCTGTTGGTTTTTATTGACAATATATTAATTTGTTCCAAGAATAGAGAAGAGCATGAAGAGAATCTTACGCTTGCGCTGCAAGTGATAAGAGAGCATCATCTCTATGCCAAATTCATCAAGTGTGAATTCTTCCAGAAGCAAATACATTACTTGGGCCACGTCTTATCAGAAGGAGTAGTGGTAGACCCTGACAAGGTTAGGTCTATCATGGAATGGCCTACCCCAAAGGCCATTCCATGATACTTTATGGGATTAGCGGGATACTATAGGAGATTTATAAAAGGATTCTCCAAGATTGGTTGTCCAATCACTTCCCTCCAGAAAAAGGGGACAAAATTCATGTGGACACAGAAATGTGAAGAAATATTTCAAACCCTGAAACATCTACTGACCCACGCACCCGTGTTGAAGATCATCGATCCTGAAGCAGATTTCCTTGTGTGCACAGATGCTTGTAAGGGAGGACTCAGAGGAGTCCTTATGCAAGGAGGAAATGTGGTCTGCTATGAATCCCAAAAATTGAACGAACATGAAGTCAACTATGTGACTCATGATCTAGACCTGGCCGCCATAGTACACGCCTTAAAAATGTGGAGACATTACCTCCTGAGGAGGAAATTTGTACTTATGACAGACCACTATCGATTGTGATATTTGTTTGACCAACCGAAGCTCAATGCCAGACAAGCTAGGTGGATGGCCCTCCTTAGCGAGCTTGATTTCGAAATCAAACACATTAAAGGAAAAGAAAATAGGGTGGTCGATGCTCTTAGCCGAAGTATGAAAACGATTTACCTGGAAGCGGTGAGATCCTGTGAGACGGATGTAAAGGAAAGAGTCAGAAATGCACAAAGGACAGACCCATTTTTCCAGACCGTGACCTGGTACCTACAGCAAGAACCCGCCGGAGTAAAATATGAAGGCTACCAGTTGACCGAAGAAGGTCTGCTCACTTACAGAAGCAAATTGTACATTCCAGATTGTGACGAATTGAAGAGGTTCATACTAGATGAACTACATAAAAGACCCTATACTGGTCATCTAGGATAACAGAAGATGATCACGACCACCAGGAAACAATTCTACTGGATGGGGTTGAAGAAAGACATAGCCAAATACTTGGCCAAATGTATAGAGTGCCAACAGGTTAAGGCAGAACATTGACACCCAGTAGGATTATTGCAACCTTTACCAATCCCAGAATGGAAATGGGAAACCATCTCCATGGATTTCATCACTGTATTACCAACCTCAACCAAACATAATGACGCCATTATGGTGGTGGTGGATAAATTAAGCAAGTCTTCTCATTTCATCCCCGTCAAATCGACTTGCAAGGAAATAGATATCACCCAGGTATTCATGAAGGATATATTTAGACTGCATGGTATGCCAGAAGAGGTTGTGTCTAATAGAGACACAAAATTTACTTCCAACTTTTGGAAATCATTGATGGTTGGTTTAGAGATCAAGTTGTTGTTTAGCACCGCCTATCACCCTTAAACCGACGGACAAACAGAAAGAGTGAACCAAATACTAGAAGACATGTTAAGAATGCATGTAATGCATCAACCCAAGAAGTGGGAAGACTACCTGCCACTGGTGGAATTCGCCTATAACAAAGACCATCAAGCATCCTTAAAGATGAGTCCCTTCGAATTCCTCTATGGTAGGCCATGTAACACTCCTGTCAGTTGGAGTAATCCCGTAAACATAATTTCTTTTGGACCCGACATGTTGAAAGAAATTGAACAAGAAGTGATTCAGATAAAACAAAACTTGAAGGTCGCTCAGAACCGGCAAAAAAGTTATGCCGATCAAAAGAGAACTCCAAGAGAGTTCAAGACCGGAGACCATGTATATCTCAGAGTTAGGCCCAGGAAGAGTTCCGTGAAAATGGGAGCTTGTGCCAAGTTGGCACCTCGGTATTGTGGACCCTTTTAGGTTCTAGATAGAGTGGGACTTGTAGCCTATAGGCTAACACTCCCTCCCACCGTAAAAGCACATAATGTTTTCTAACTTTCATTATTGAAGAAATATGTACATGATGCTAACCATATAATTGACCGGTCTATGATCCAGGTGGAACCGGAGGGATAATTTCTACCAAAACCTCAATGCATACTGGATAGAAAGGAAACACCGCTCCAGAATCGAACCATTGCATAGGTCAAGGTGCAGTGGAGACATTTTGGCCCAGATGAGGCTACATGGGAAATGGAGGATGCCATGAAACATGCATATCCGATTTTGTTTACATCTGTACATGCATGTCATGTTGATAGATAGAACATCGAGGACAATGTTCCTTTAAGGGGGAGGGAATTGTAACACCCTGTTTCCCCCATTCTATAAAAATAACTATATTGGCCAAGAACTGTGGCAAACTCAAAAATGTGAATGTGCGATGTGAATGGACCTTGTGAAAAAGGTCAATGAATGTAAATAATATTATGAATATATATTACAGGACTACTGAGAGGGGGATGCGCTGAAAAAGAGACCATGATGGATGAAGAAAGGTGGTGGAAGGCACCTAGCATGGTGGCATTAAATTCCACCTAAACCAATACTGTATTTGGTCTTCACTGGCCTGGAGAACCAAGAGTGGCTCGCTGGTCCTGAATTAAATAACTCGCCAGGTTGGTAGGTAAATGGATCGTCATAAGTTAATGAGGGATGGGGGGTGAATCACCCATCCATAGAGTCCCCAGACCTAACCACTACGAGGAATATCATGCCACATGGAACCTCGCAGGAGAGAAATGCATGGGGGAAGAAGTGTGGAAGGGAGAGACGCGAGGGGAGATCGTGGGAGAGAAAATTGGAAGAACTCTGGAAAAATTACAGAGTGAGTGATAGCAGAGAAGAAGGAGAGTAACCTTCATTCTCGATCACTAACGACCAAAGACTCAGTCTCACAACATCGTGCTCTCAGCTTAGGGGTGGCTAGTGGTAAATCCATTCGGAATCGCTGAGCCTACGGTTGGGTGGAAACGAGCACCCCTCTCAGCAGTTGCATCACACCTGGTGTTTTTCTGATAAGTGTTTTATATCTTGTATCTTGAAATTTATATTCTGACATGTATGCTCATAGTCTGTGCAATTATGAATGGTTTCAGTATAAGACTGTCTGCCTGGTGTTTTGATCAGAAATGGTGGATGTATACTTTTATTGGAAAGACCACGTATGACTTATGTATATATATATTGAACAAATTCAGATTTCAAATATGTTCTCAAGAGATTTGTTCCCTTAATTTCCCTACATGATGCCCTAGATAGATTCCCCCACAGGGGCACCCCTTTCGGGATCGCTACCTTACCTTCTAGAAGACCTTTCAGTCTGGTCTTCAAACCTAGTGAAAATTACCCAGGGACCTGAAGGAGGATTTCACGACTTAAGTCTTAAAATTATGCACGAGAGAGAATGATCCTCATAGACTTCTACATTTCGGCATTTCGGTACCTGACATACCCAAGGGTGAGCTCCCATGCCCTCGCAAGTCCCGAAACCCCAACTTGCGAAATCCTGAAATGCTAGCATGTGGGTAAGATAAGAGTTTTCGGAGTTTCGACACCCAGGGTACCTATTTGCGAGTCCCCTTGTACTCGCAAGTCCCGAAACCCCGACCCGTAAAATCCTGAAATAATAGTGTGTAGATGAATTAGGACCTTTTGGTGGTTCGATACCTAGGATACCCTCCCTCTTACTAAAATGCACGAATGAGATCCTTTCGGAGGATCTGAGGTCTGATACGACTGTAAAATCGAATGAAGGAACGCAGACGATAATGCCTCGACCCCTTTTTAACATTTGCAAGTAATGAAGAAATTAGGATCATCGATCCCAAGACCCATGGGAGTGCATGGACCATCCAGCTATAGAGTACACGTGGTGGTTGGTAAGCGTTTCGGCGTTTCGACACCCGGGAGACCAGAGGGTAAGAACCCTTGTCCTCACGACTCGCAAAATCCTGACATACAAAACCCTGAAATGATGGGGCATGGAAAAGTTAAGATGATTCGGTATTTCGACACTCAAGATATCTAGAGGCAAGTCCCTTGTACACGCGAGTCTCGAAATCGCGATGAGGGAAGTCCCGAAAGGACAATATGTGGATATGTTACGATATTTCGGTATTTCAGAAATCGGAATACTCAAGGGCATATTCCCTTGTACTCGCAAGTCCCGAAATCCCGACTTGTGAAGTCTGGATATGGCGTAGTGTGACTTGGATCTACATTTTGGCGTTTTGGTACCTGAGACCCCCAAAGGACAATTTTTGTTCTGTGTATCTATTAGGTGCAAAACCCCGACATGGCCTAGTGTGCATAAGTATGATACTTCGGTGTTTCGACTTCCAAAGTACCGAAGGGCATGAACCCCTTGACGTTTTATATCACGAAATCCCGACATACAAAACCCCGAAATGAGCTTAATAATGAATACAAGTTTTAGAGTTTTGGCTCCTGGGAAACCTAACTGTGATGCCTCCTGTCTGCACATATCCCAAAATCCCGACATGAAAAACCACAAAATAATAATAGCACATATGAGATAGGGTGTTTCGATATTTCGGCACCCAGGATACCTAACAGTAAGTTTTCTTGTGCTCGCCAATCCTGAAAACCCGATTTGTGAATTCCTGAAATGGGTTGAGTGACATATATATATATATATATATATATAGAAATGTATGAAGGATTCATAGTTTCAGCTCCAGGGAAAACCAGGTGTAAGACCTCCTGTCGTCGCATATCCCGAAATCCCAATGGAGGAAACCCTGAAACAGCGAAGCATGTTTAGAGTTCGTGTTTCGAAGTTTTGGCTCCCAGGAAACCCAAATGTGAGACCTCTTGTCATCGCATCCCCCGAATATCCGATATGAGAAATCCCGAAGGGTAGAGTGCCCAAACTTAACCTGGGTCACTGTTAATCGCGTTAAGCGGTTAGATCCATTTTGGATTTCGGCTCTTCGAAATACAAGAGAGAAAGAGGAATACATGCACCGTGCTTTCTCGAATCGTGAAAGCCGATGAGCACCTCCCCGATAAGGCATGTGGTCATAGTCACCGATCATATGAGTGCAGCTAAGGGATGGAAGGGTCTGTATCAGGTCCCACGGGGATTTGGGGAATTCTGTTCCTTGGAGAAAATAAGAAAAAGGCCGAAATTTTTTCAAATTTCATAGTGGGTGTGTTACAATGTGCCATCCTCGTGTTGTGATGATGTGCCAGCCTCGTGCTGTGATTATGTGCCAGACTCGTGTTGTGATGATGTGCCAACCTCGTGTTGTGATGATGTGTCAGCCTCGTGCTGTGATGATGTGTTGCCAGCCTCATGCTATGATGATGTGTTGTCAGCCTCATGTTGTGATTCCATCTTCGTGATGATGATGATGATGTGTTACCAGTTTTGTATTGTGATGTCAGTTACGTGTTGATGATATTGTATAGCCAACTTCATGTTGTGATGCCAACCTTGTGTTGAAGACTCCTAACCTAGTGTTGATGTTGATGATGCTCCATCTTTTGTGCTGTGTTGTTTCTTCTATTTATGATGAGAAAAACTTCCAATGATTTATAGATACGTCAGTCAGTGTTCCAACATGTTGTTGATGATGTTTCCCTCTCTCTCACCTGATGTTGTCGTAGAATACCCTTCTTTTTAAGGAGTGTTGAAATATTGTAACTGCAAAGAGCATTCTATTTATTATTGATGTATTATTCATTAGATCAATCTCCTTTTGTGGATTGATCATGTCGGGCATTGTAAATGACCAAATCCCCTTTTGGAGATTGGTCAAACCCTAATTGTAATATGCTAAATGAGAAGTCATCCCCCAGAATATATTAAAGTGGTTATAACCACCCAGAATGAAAAGTTGACCCTGCAAGTGAAAATACACCTCAGTTCAACACCTGCCAGATTGTATAAATAAGAGAGGCCAACGCCTCATTTGTTCACTCACTCACTTGTTCATTAGAGTGCAAGTTTGGAGCTGCAGTTGGAGAAGAAGGAAGAGAGAGAGAGAGGCGCATACTTGGGAGAGGACTTTCTGTAGTGTTTGGTTTATTCTCTTGGCATTGTATTGGCTATCTATATTAAGGAACTTTTTGCCGGGTTTTCTCCCCCGTGAGAGTTTCCCAGGATAAATGATGTGTCTCTTGTGATTGTGTATCTCTCAGTGATCCTATCTATGCTATGGTTATCTAGTAAATTCAAAATAAACCTAATAATAACTTAAACCTTAACAATAAGAGCTTGTGAGAGAAAATATCTATCTCCTAGTCCCAATATTATGTCTCTATTGAGAAAAATAAGGTGGCCCGATCCGAGGATCCAGCTAAGCCAATGTGTGATCAAGTGGACCGATTTAATAAGACTATTCTAGATCCTTGATGCCCCAGACTGTTTGAAGGTGGTTGACCTGAACCAATTAATGACAGTTGTAAAGGGAAGATGTTTATCCTTAATAACATTGTGCCAAATGCTATCCCAAGTTAAAATTCACCAAACTGTATTAGAAGATAGATTTTTGTTGAAATGGAATAAATTGTGAAAACCCCATCCACCGCACTTCTTTGGTTTAGATAGAGATTCCCACCTGCAGAGATGAAAATGATGAGTTTCATTATTACTATTCCATAGAAAATTAAACATAATTTTCTGAATCTTGTTTAAAACTGAGTGTGGAATGGTCTCCAACGACATCCAATAAACCGATTGACTCTCTAATACTGATTTTATGAAAATATATCGACCACCCAAGGATAACCACCTATTGCACCACAGTCCAATTTTTTTCTCCATCTTGGCCAACAACTAGCTCCAATCTCCAACTTTGTACACCCCAGTCTTTAGATAATGTCCAAGATATTTGAAACCTATAGCTATATTTGTAAATGTATATGGGAGAAAGGACTTGAATGTGGTTAGGTCCACTTCAGATAACCCCTCATAAAGAACAATTGTTTTGGAATCATTAAACTGAAGACCCGAAGCTTTACAAAAAAAATTGATGAGTATGTCAATTTCCATCCATTCTTTAAGTGTGGCATTGGTCATGATTAATACATCATCCACAAAGAATAAGTGGAGAATTTTTATCATTATGGACACCTTAATACCTACTAGTTTTCCTTCCCCTTTTCTTTCCTTTAATAATAGGCTAAGACCCTCCATAACCAAAATAAATAATAATGGGGATAAAGGACACCCTTGGCATAAACCTCTACCACTTATGAAAAAATATGTAGCCTCTCCATTAAGTAACAGAACAAAAGATGAAGAAATGAAACAACTCATAATCCAATTGGTCATCTGGATACCAAAGCCCACTTGTATTAAAATCATCCTTAACAAATCCCAATCTATGCAATTGTATTCTTTCCATAGATCCAATTTCAGAACAAGGGATTTTAATTTCTTTTTTTTTATTCTATGGAGGCACTCATGTGTTGTTCCAATGGCATCATGTATCTGCCTACCTTTCAAAAATCCCAACTGCTCCACTGAGAGTGATCTAGAAAGGATAGTTTTATCTGATTAGCATTGATTTTTGAGATTAATTGTAGCAGAGGTTACATAACGATATAGGCCTGAAATCCCCAAAGGTAGTTGGCTTATTTGCTTTTGGTATAAGGGATAAGAACATAGAATTTAGACTCCTAGTGATAAATCCTTTCAATCTTGTCTCATCAACCATCTCTAAGAGGTCTTCCCCTACCAAATAAAATAAGTGAGTGAAAAACTCGATAGTCCAACCATTAGGCCATGGACTTTTATCTCTTTTGAATAGAGATAATACTTCTTTCAATTCACCCAAATTAATTGGACCATGCAGTTATCTTGCCTCTTCAACATTAACCAGCCTAGAGAATAGACCAACAACTTTGACTTGCTCAGTTGTGGATGGCCGACCCGAAGCCTTAAAAAATGTTTGAAGTAATTTACCGCCTCCTCTTTTAATTATCCCTGACTTGTGTGCATATACCCAGTTTCATTTGAAATATCCCAAATATGTTTCTGATTCCTCCTGTGATTAGCATAATGGTGAAAAAACTTTGTTTTTAGGCTGCCACTTTGGATCTAGATTGCCCTGCTGCATTGTATCCACAATTCTCATTTGATTTTGATAGTTTATATATTTCTTGTTCGATATTACAAAGGTGTCTTTCTGCTTCAGGAAGTGATGTACCTCCCACCATATTCAAAATGATATCTTTTATTTTAGTCTCTAACATTTCTAGATGTAGCAAGTTCCTGCCAATTCTTCCCTTTACCCAAATCTTGGTGTGTGTCTTCAAGTCCTTTAGTTTCCAGATGATTATGCATTGTCTTCCTTCTTCGAATAAATTTTTTGGATCATTCCATACCTTATGTAGTAAGTCATTGAAATCCTTTTTGAGCAACCATTGTGAATTTAATTTGAAAGGGTAGGATTTGTATAATGAAGGAATCTTCAACTGTAATAAAACATGTGCATGATCTGTTATAAATGGGTACTTCACCTAGGACATGTAGAGGCCCACACTTGTTAATACATATTCATAAATAAAACATCTATCCAGTCTCTTTGCATTAGAGTTTGTACCAGTTCGTCCATTCCTCTAGGTAGGGACAATATTTTATGGTTGGATATCAAATAAATTCTTGGATTGAAATAAAGCTTTGAAAAAACTGGCAATGGTCCAACTTGTGAGGATCCTCCACAGACCTCACTCGATGAGATAGTTAAATTCAGACTGCCAAGAATAACCATATTTTTATATGCTAATAGACCACTATCTGCCACACAATTCCAAAAACTATTTCGTTATGAGTACGGTCCATATATATTGAGCAGAGTGAGCTCCCTATTTCTAGCAATACACCTACCTATCAACAGTATGCCACCACAAGAAAGGTGAGGAACCAATTCGTAAATTTTTGGGTCCCAGGTGACTAAAATACCTCTTGAAGTACCAACCGAATTTACATCACAAGAAACCCAAGAAGGTTAGAAGAAATTCATGAAAGCTCTGGCTTTTTGTTCATGAACCAAAGTTTCCTGTAAAAACACAATGTCTGAATGGGTTCTATCCAAAATACGATGGACATAGGTGGATTTGAGGGTGCCCCCGACCCCTCTAATATTTAAGGAAATTAATAACATTACTTTTCTCTAGCCAAGGATTGCAGTTCTCTAAGTGCCCCACAGTTAGTGGTAGAAGGAACAATATCAATTGGCAGTGAGGTCGAACCCACCAATTTTTTTCAAGAGCTCCTTGTCTTTATAGGGGAATGTTCAATGCCCATGCCCCTCGACCAGGCATACTCTTTTCCTTCCCCCTTAGAACATGGACAAGAGGTACTAGCCTGCCCACCACTAGTGGAATTTACATAAATAGTGTTTCCCAAGTAAACTGGTAATCAAACAGTAGAGTTAGTGTCGCGGATGAAAGGAATCAAGGAATCCAACACAACATTGAGAGTAGTGTCATCATCCTTCGATTCCCTACAACCCGGGAGAAGTTTAATACCATCCGAATGAGGCATGGACAAAGGAGAGGAGAGAACTAACGAACTAGGGTCATCATGACAAACAAGAAGCCTAGACTGTCTTTCCTTATCAAAAGTGAGAGTAGGACTCACGACTAGATTTAAAGAGTCTACCACCGAAAACCCCACCAGTGATATAAACCTATCCTTATGACGAGATGACCCCACTAAGGCAGGTCCATAAAGTTCCATATCCACCTCGGAGGACACCTCGCCTTTGGAAGTATAAAGTTTCAGCCAACATGAAGCATCCAATGCATCCCTTTCCCACAAAGATAAAGTAGAATAAAGAGAAGGGAAATATTTTTTTAACTTACCAGTGAGTGTTACACATCAAAATTACTCGCTTAATGGTGTCGCAAGTGTCGTCATTACAAGTGTTGTAAGTGTCATCATTACAAGTGTTGGAAAGTGAAACCCAAGTGACTGATCCAGTCCTGTCATTGGTCAATCCCACCCATCATCTAAAGAGTGTCAAAGTGGTCGACCTGACTCCGCCATCGGTTGATCCCACTCCTCCTTTGAGAAGTGTCAAAGTGGTTTCTCTGGTTACTTCATCGGTCAATCCCACTCCTCCTCTAATGAGTGTTAAAGTGATTGATCCAGTTCCTTCCTTGGTTAGTCCCACCCTTCATCCGAAGAGTGCCAAAGTGGTTGCTCTGATGACATCATCGGTCAATCCCACTCTTCCTCTGACGAGTGCAAAAATGGTTGCTCCAGTTACATCATCAGTCAATCCCACTCTTCCTTTGAAGAGTGCCAAAGTGGTTGATTCGATCCCATCATCGATCGATCCTACTCTCCCGCTAGAGAGTAAACCTGATTCTGCCCATGTTTTTCTCGTTGAAACAGGATCTACCATGTCGGGGGGAATTCCTTCTTCTCCTATGAAAAGCCTTCCAAGTAATGAAGCCATCCTTTTTTATTGGGGTGTGCTAATTGGACCTCATCTTCCCTCTCACATGCCTTTCAAGATTGCAGTAAAAGTTTGTGGTCGGGACGTTTCTCATGCACTGATAGATGAAGGTTCGTCTGTTAGTATTTTGTCCTCTATTGCTTGGCCAGATTTGAGTTATCCTCAGCTTGTGTCGGTTACCCAGACTATGTTATCTTTTAACAGAAGAACCAATCACCCTTTAAGGATCCTTCCTCAATTTCCCGTAACTTTGGGAGGGAAAATTGTCTTTATTGATGTTATGGTAGTCCAGGACCCCTTGGATTTCGATTTATTCCTTGGACAATATTATGTCTATGCCATGAAATCTATTGTGTCCACTTTTTTTCGTGTGATATATTTCCCGCACGATGGAAGGATGGTGAATATTGATCAACTCTCGTTTGTTGGCCCTAACTTGACCATCCACCCAATGACCTCCCTAAACGGTTCTTATATGCAGTCGGTATCACCCCTGCCATAGGTCAATTATGTGGTGTTGTCTCCCATGACTTCAATATCTGATGACTTAGATCTGGCAGTTGACATGGTGATCTCTTCGCTAGGGCTATTGGAGCCTAATCTCCTTACCCCTGACAAGACCCTCGACATGTGTTCCTTCCAGATCATTTTTCTTCTATCCAATGAAGATATCTTGAAAGCCAAGACTGAGTTTTGTCCCTTGACATGGTGTCCTTCCAGAGCATTATCCTCTTGGAAGCCATGATCAAGAAAAGATTTGAGCATAGTTTTCAATTCTCTGTAGCAAGCTCGTTAAAAAATGAAACAGAAGCTGCGAGCATAGTTTCTCTTCTCTGTGGAAAGCTCGTTAAAAAATGAAACAGATATCTGGGGATTGAATCCGGAGCCTTGAGCATAGTTTTCGCTTCTCTGTAGAAAGCTCGTTAAAAATGAAACAAAAGTTGCGAGCATAGTTTCTCTTATCTGTGGCAAGCTCGTTAAAAAATGAAACAGATATCTGGGGATTAAACCCGGAGCCCTGAGCATAGTTCGTTTCCTGTGTCAAGCTCGTTAAAAATTGAAACAGTCACCTCTCCTGTCGAGTTGATTCTTTCATTAGGTCTTGTATTTGAACCTTCATTTTATCCACCCTTATCCTTTTTCTCCATCTAGTAGAGAAATTGGTAACAACCTCAAATTCAGTGAATGAATTGAAGCTTGGAGGTCATGTCTCCAGCCTTTGATGATCATTCTAGAGTTAAGACACTAGCTTTCAAGCTGGGGGCATACCGAGCTTAGTCTTTTTTCTTTATCATGCTCGTAAATACATAAGAATGCAACCGAGCAACCTTTTATCTATTTTTTCGGGCTCGCATGGTTACACGAAAAAGGAACCCCTTGGAGTCACCTTTAATATATTTTCAGACTCTCCAAACATGAAAAGATTGTCAAGTGAGCTTGCTTCCTTTCACACTTGTTAAAATGTTTGAAAGAGCGTCTTTCAAGTGATAATTTATCTCTTTTTCAGCCTCGTGAGACTAACAATATGAAAAAGGACAACACTAGAGTCTTCTTTAAGACATTTTCAAACTCTTTAAATATGAAAAACCATCGAGTTTATCTTCTCTAGACTCGTTAAACATTCATACATTGAAGGGCTCATATGAGATCCAACCCATACTTCTTCCAGTTCGTTAAACAAAGGAAGAGGAACTTACCGAAGACAAGTTATATCGAGCATGTGTTACCCTCCTTGAGCTCATTAAAATTAAAAAGAGGTACTCCTCTATATGTATGGGGGAAAAATTGAAGGAAGCAAGCCAAGCAGTTTTTGAGAACACTACCAGTAACTCTTACGGTCTCCCTTGAACACGGCAATTTTTATTTGCATACATTTTAATCCATTGAACCTCTATACTGAGTCAATCCTCTGAGTTTTCTTTAATCCTTTGGGTCACCCAACGAAAGTCACAATATCCACTGCATCATCATGCTTTGGTCCATGTCATGTTTATGTTGTTGTGCCTCAGTGTTCAAGGGAAGTATCTGCCTCGAGTGTCAGCCATCACAAATATGTTGTTTTAATACCTATGTCAGTCCATGTTCATTTGATCTACCAATTTGCATCTTTGTGTCAGTTTTGTGTCATTTATGGGGGGTTCATCAAGGCCCTCCTTCGACAAGTCTATTCCTATCGAATTCAACACATTATCTAGGAACTAGACATAGAAACCAGTTAGTACCTTATGACCTACATGCCTTAATGGCAAGCCTCCTCGCGTCTGACAGTGGGTTTACATCATTGAACTCTAATTAGATGATTCCATAGATGTTCGGCTTCATCTCATATATTCACATTCTTTGGAATGTACTAGAGTACCTTAGAAATCATTGACATCAATGGTGATTTCCCTCGCGCTTGTTAACAGTTTACATCATTGACCAGTAATAAAGTGGTTTTTGCCATGTTCGACATTAGGACATCTATTCACATGGTTAGATTTGTACTACATCAGGATCGGTAAGATGACCTTGGGTTGAATCATCACTTTGATATATACTCTGCCCAGGTTACGAAGGAGTTTTATTTTGAACTATGACACATATATTGTTACATAGATTCACTTTGTATTGGTCGTGGCTATGCCTTGTCATCTCGTAGATCCACTGTGTATTATTCATGGCTACAATTAGTTCAAGTCATAGCAGTATAGGTCCACATTGTATCTTCAGTGGCTATACCTTTTATCAATATGATTATGGATTCGCAGTGTATTTTATGGTGGCCATACTTTGGAAGTCTTTATCACCCAAGCATAGGTATGCCTGCCTTGGGTTTGAAACATGTCATAATATTTGTTGGATGGTTGTGTGCAGCTTCTATCAGGTTCTCTGCATCCATACCCTTGATTGAAAAAGTCTACAAAGTACTTCAGTTGTCACGTCTTATAACTTCACACTTTGGGGGGCAATTTGTTACACATCAAAATTACTCACTTCAATAGTGTCGCAAGTGTCATCATTACAAGTGTTGTAAGTGTCGCATCTTGTCCGCAAGTGTCACATCTTGACCACAAGTGTCGCAAGTGTCACAAATATCATACTGCCATCTTGCCTATGTCATGCCTCTAATGACATCATAAGGACACTTAAGACACCCTCAAAGACCGGTCTTAGAAGGAGAAATCATCTGATGAAAAGTAAAAGTCTTTTGTCACTGAAAAAACCACTCAAAAATGATTTTTTGAAGGGGAGCTCTCCCCTACCTGCTGTTAGGGAGTGCTAGCACTCCCTAGCCTCCTTTGGGGGAGTGTTCCAAGCACTTTGTGCACCCTTTTTGGGGAGCACTGCCCTTTTTGAGAGAATTTTTGTCTTGTTGAGATAAATCAGGGAAGAATCCCCTCAATCTCTAAAGGTAGTTGGATTCGAATATGAGTTCAAGGCATGATCTTAGGGAAGATCCATAACTGAAGGAGAGGAATCCTCAACTTATCCCAAATATCTCTCAAGTGGTTGGGCCTCTCCAAGGTTATATAAGGAGGCCTCCTCATGGTGAAAGAGAGGGCATTTTAGAAGCATCAAACTTATGATCTCATAAGGGAGATGAACAGTAAAGAATCATCATTCTTTGTGTGGATTATTTGAGAAAGGGTTTGGACAAAGAGGGCTTCGTGAAGCTGTTGCACCATATCCATGGTTGTAAGCAACACTTTGTTCTCATTTATATAAATTCATGCTTGGCCTATTTCTTTCAAGTTTATGTTTGTTCCACATGAACTTGTCTTCAATAGATAGATCTATATTTGAGCTAATCTCAGTAGAATAGGAAGCTTGTTGTATCTTTTTTTGTTCTACATGACCTATCGAGGAGCTTGGGATTGAAGCTCAACTTGGACTTTGCGAGGAAAAATGCCATTTAAAAAGGTACACTTTTATTTTTCCTCTTCATTCATTAGCTTAATTAGATCTAAAAGGATGTCAGTGACCAATGATAGCCCCCTTTCTGTATTGGTTTTAGGGGTCTAGATACCAAGAGGGAATATGCTTTTCCACAGGAGGATTCACCTGTAACAGTGAGTGTGTCCACAGGCTCAGGCTGGCTAGAAACCTCTAATGAATAATGCAGAGCCCCGGTCCTAAAAGAGTCCAATTCCAATGAGTAGCCATGAAAATCTCTAAATAAAGTGGTGTCTTTTGAAACCTCTTCCTCCATGAAGCCCTTACAGTCCCTTCGAAGGTGTCCTGTGCTACAACAAAGGATACACCTGAAAGGTATTCCAAGGTAATCTAGCCTCTGAAGTACCAGACGACCTCGCCATTCAATGTCTATAACCTTCGGTAGCCCATATTAGATGCCTATTTCCACCAGAATTCTCCAAATCTTCCTAGACGAAGTTGTAAGGGTCTTCCTGTCTAAAGTGATAAAAGTACCCAAGGAGTTTCCAATAGCCCTTAAGGAACCCTCGTTCCATAGTTGAATGGGTAACTCGGTTAAAAGAACCAATAGATGGCGGTTTTGGAAGTATTCGGTCACCAGGTCAAATGCTACCCTCCACAGCTTCAACATCAAGCTACTGCCTCCAAACACCTGCCAAGTTTCCAAAAGAAGGGTTAAATACTCTATAAATTTACAAATAAAACCCAACCAACCTTTAGTTAGGTACAAAATCTCAGGTGCATGGCCTAGGATAGGCGCCCAGTGTTGTTCAACCTAGACCAAAATAGGAACCTTACTCAAATATTTGTAAGATACTCTTCCAACTAACCCACACAGCGTCATCCTATAGATCTCCTCGAGATCGATATCGGACCCAAGGACCATTCTCTTAATGGATTTGTTGGCTTTCCATTGTTTGCGCCTTACTCCTGCAGTAGCCAAAGGCTTTCTTTCCTTTCTCTGTGTGTCAAGAGAGTCCACACTCCTAAAACCTGCGTCCAGACCACCTACAGGCGTAACTGCCTCCACAGGCCGCGAAATACCAAACATCATAGGAAGGGAACCAACGTAGGTAGGCGAAATGTCAAAATTCTTGTTAAGTTGAAGGGAAACTTTAGAGGTCATATCACTGGGAGGAAGATTAAATGAGGTCATATCCACTCCCAAGGAATCAACAGTGGTGAAAAGACGCACCCTCTGCCAAATGGCCTTGTCAGTTGCACCCATTAGTGCACTGACATCACCTTCTATGTCAACCTGTCGTGGATTCGCCATAGCATCGCCACCTAGGCTCCACTGGTAACGTTTAAGCCAGGGTCATCAATATTGAACCAGTTTCCCACGATAGTAATTGGTGGCAAAAATAATGGA
The DNA here is from genome assembly GCA_032191745.1 of Picea mariana. NCBI lineage: Eukaryota > Viridiplantae > Streptophyta > Pinopsida > Pinales > Pinaceae > Picea > Picea mariana. The sequence goes on from JASDQU010103601.1 coordinate 244,240, forward strand.
GTCAAGGCCCAGTTACAGTTACTTAAAAGCTGATGGAAGAGGTTTAATGGTGACGTAAAAGCCAAATGTAAATTAACCATAGTCCATTAATGAAAAAATAAAAAAATAATGTAAGGCACCTTAGAAACATTGGGTTGTCTCCTACTACACAGAGGTGGAGTATAGGACAAGAATGTTGAGAAATCCAAAAAATAAATTGTTAAACCAGTCGAAAACTTGGAAATATCTCGGCCAAAGAAGTGTTAACCTTATCCCCTCCGCCATTCGGTGACTCCAGAATGACAATATCCATCTTTGGTTCCATCTTCAGCTTTGGCTCCCTATGAATCCATCGGACCAACGCTTTAGTTGCATTTCGAAGAAGAAGAAAGGGATGATGGCATAGTCTACTCCCACCATGGCCAAAGCTCCCAAAAGGAGACACTCACACATCCCATAATCCCATAATCAACCTTTTCTTGCACCAAGTACTTATTCTTTATGTTATCTTTCTCTATTTTGTGTCTTTTTATTATGTGTATCTACCTAGCATTTTGTTATGTGTATCTACCTAACATTAAAACATAAACATTAAAACATATTATCTCTGCTAATATATTTAAAAGATGGTGTTCTTGGTGACCCTTCACCTCTGTTAATGAGAAAGAGCATGGGGTAGCATCTTTAGTGTTTATAAAAACTTTGTAATATTTAGAAAATTCATTTTTTACAATATACACTAAGTTTAATCTATGCACAACTATTATGTTAATTTATACATGCACTTTCTAGCAGTTTATAAACACATCCCCGTGCACACCTCGACAACCTATCTATACACATTTTGAAAATTTCAACATATTATACATGCTTTCAAACACTACACATATCTCCATCTATCATGTGTGCCTCTATTTATAATGTGTTCCTAAAACATATGTACACCAAGCAACAACAAGACATACCATGTCGGGAAGATGCACAATAATCTTCAATTACAACACTATATCACCTTCAACAACCAAATAGTCACTTGTGTAACTGTATTATAATTTGATGCATACAATGTAACATACATAGTATAGTAGTGGAACATCACTCGTTTATTTTCTACACTAATTCACATAGCAATATACTTTATACAATAATAATACATTGATTTGACATGTATGACTTTGTGTATATGTAAGTTGTATGATTTTTTATTTTATTTTGTATGATTAATATATATTAATGCTTCTAGCTATGAGAGAAGAGGATAATTAAGTTGGTGAAAGTGTGATTATCTTAACTTTACCAAATTCAAATCTTGCAAAAATAACGAGCTCATCTCCTCAAGGGTGGCCAAAGGAAATAGAACCATCATCACCATTAAGTTGGCTTGGGTGGCCTCACATCCCTCTAGCTTAAAAGCCACATATGGTGTCCTACCTTTGGGTGATTGCCTCAGGTTTTAGGAAAACATATGGTGTCCTACCTTTGGGTTATTGCCTTAGGTTTTAGGAATTATGGATATTGGATAACTCTTATGTAAACAAGTATAACTTAATCAATGCCATGCCATATTATTTAAGTTGTTATTTGATTTACATTATAAGACAAGAAAAATTAGTTAATAAAAATATATTTAATTTAATTATATGATAATTTTTTGTTGTAACATATTTCAATTGATTTTTTGTATTTTTATATAAACACTTTGACAATGATTGAAAAAATGACAACCTAAACTAATCATATAATTAAATCCAAATTATTGCACAATAAATAATGTATAGTGGAACATAGACATAATGTATTTAGGCTAAAGTAGGAGGGAAAATAGTGTTGCACATATACTGTATGTTTGCAAGGTGTATTGTTGATCCAGGAGACTCCCCAGGCTCAGAAAATGCTCAAAAATAAAAGTTATCAGAATTGGATGAAACCAATGCCATTGTGTTTGTCTCGTTCTCCCGATTCCGACCATATATTTACTTTCTCAAACAGATGTTGTATGCGAGAGTTATCGTACTCTGATCGTTTTCTCAAACAAACAAAAAGTCAAAAGGTCCAGTCAAATGATGACATCATCTTGACATCAGCAGTGCTAACATGGCAGAGACAAGTGGCAACAAGTGGAAGCCCATCAAAAGGTGACTGGTCAATGACAGGGATCCAACCAACAACTGACAAGTGGCATTTGTTTGACAAATGGTTGGGTGCCACGTGGCCCAATCATGGGCTGCCACATGGCACCATGGTATTGGTTAATGGTTGGTGGCAAAATTTTTATTGGAGTCAATGGGGTTTGATCCCATGACCTCTTGGGTCAGCCCAAGCCTTTGGCAAAGGTCCTTTGCCAATGCGCCCTTGGTGGTGCTTGTAACACTAAAACACAAAATAATATAAATAAAGGTGATAAAGTAACAAGGGGGGCACCCAATGGATAAACCTCAGCCCTGGTTTTGAGGAGAATCCCATGAGACTAGGGGGGCACGCTCCAAAAGGGGATTAGCCCAGCTAAGCGCCCTTCTTTTTAGCTTGTGATCCTATGCAGATTCCTAATGACCAGGAGCCAAGGGCGCGCCTAGCCCAAAAACGGCTACTCTGTGTATTTTTGTTAAAAATGGGTTTTTTTAACTTTAGAAAAGCCCAGATTTCACTGTTTTTTGGATATTTTGGCCATTTGAAGGGGGATTTGATCCCAAAAAGAAGCCAGATCTTTAGGGGAAGTTGGGCTTCTCTTGTTGGGCCTAAATACTATAAATTTAAGGATTTTTGAGCTTGAGAGAAGACTTTTTGATGCAGGGTTTTGAAGGAGCAATTTGTAAATTTTGTCATTTTCTCATGTTTTGAGAGGCATTTTCTCATGTTGTTGAGAGGATTTTGAAGGTGCATGCATGAATCTGAGCAATGAGGTCTTGCACAGAAGGCATGAAGCATGTAATGTAACAACAAAGAGCATTGTAAGAGAACTTTGAGCATTTTAAAGAGCAATAAAGAGGTCCTCCACTTTGAAGCAGGCCCAGAGACGTAGCCAACGATTGGTGAACTCCGTTATCAACCTCTTGTCTCTATTTCTCTTTCTGTTTTGTTGTTCTATTCTCTTCATTTGTAGCATGAATATTAATGGTTGATCTCTTTATACATTAATAAGCATCAAGTAAAAGTCACATTTGATATTCCGCAAACAAGATAACAAGTTTATGTATTTCGCATTCTTAACGATCCAATGCAAAAAGTACATTAAACTAACTTGCGATTTATTAGTAATACCTTCGTTTTTGGATCAATTGTCTGATGTATATGTTAAGCTATAATGTCAACTTAACATATTGATGCCAATTATGTTGTTATAGTGTCCACCTAAAGACATTGTATTACACTATTGTTATAGTTCCCACCTAAAAGCATTGCATTACCTTATTGTTATAGTGCCCACCTAAAATCATTGTATTACCTTGCTAGGCACAATCATACCCCTACATAAATCCTTTGCTATTTCAAATCCATATTAATTATATTTATTCATATCCATAATATATATACCTTATAACAAAACCTTTTTTTAAACATGCCCAAATAAAAAATCTACCATAGAGTTATTCATCATAAATATCTTATCTATTTTCTTAAAATATAAAATTTTACTAGAGTTATTCTTCGTAAATATCTTAAAATTTTCTTAAAATACAAAGTTAACTAAACCAAAACTTTTTTTAAACATGCCCGAATCAAAACTCTACCATAAAATTATTCATCATAAATATCTTATATATTTTCTTAAAATACAAGACTCTACTATGAAGTTATTCTTCATAAATATCTTAGGATTTTCTTAAAATACAAAATTGACTAAACTGCAAAACCTTTTTTAAACATGCCAAAATCAAAACTCTATCATAGAGTTATTCATCATAAATATCTTATATATTAAAATACAACACTCTACTATAGAGTTATTCTTCGCAAAACCTTTTTTAAACATGCCAAAATCAAAACTCTATCATAGAGTTATTCATCATAAATATCTTATATATTAAAATACAACACTCTACTATAGAGTTATTCTTCATAAATATCCTAGGATTTTCTTAAAATACAAAGTTAATTAAACTAAAAACACACTCAATTTTGGATTATATAGTTGCAGTTTTGGATTTAAAGCAATTTTAAGGTTTTCTATACTTATGAAACATTTGAATTTAAATATGGTGCTAATTTTCAATTTCAATGAAGTATTAATGTATGATAAGTTTTGATTGAGAATAGCAATCATAAAGCAAAAGGGTGAAGTTGTGTTGTGAAGATGTACAGTTCAAACTATCACACATGATAATCTCCCTACATATGTTATGAGTTAAAGTGTCGTGACATCATGTTAAACATCATTATACGGCCAACAAACTATCACATGATAATCTCCCTACATGTGTCATGGGTTTAAAAGTCGTGACATCATGTTAAACATCACTACACATCCAATAAACCATTGCCCCATGTACACCCTACAAGCATCACAATTTCAGAAAACTTTTTGGATAAAAGTAACACAATTTCACAATATACTTAATGATACTTATCTTTACGCACAAATTTGATGGGTTTGCAGTGCCCAAAACTAGAGAGGAAATATTTACCTTAAAGCAATGGTGTATATACATGTGTGTGGGGGGAGGGGGGCTCTAAATCTCATATTTTATTATTATTGTATTATTGATAAAGGATAAAATTTGTTGGTCCAAGTTGTTGTGTCAAATTGAGTTGTAAGGACATTATCACAAAATTGTATGATTTAACTTAGCAGGTGGTGATCGTGTGTGAGTGTTTGATCTATAAACAAGGGACTTAAAACTCATTCGCTTCACCAACACAAATATTTCACAGAATTAAATTAATGTTCTCTACTCTTAGACTTATGCAAAGATATTAGTTTTAAAAATGGCTACAAGGCCTCTATTCTTGGTGTAGTTCTAAGCACAAA
>JASDQU010103601.1:292257-308021 GCA_032191745.1 Picea mariana
CAGTACTGAGTCTCTGTTTGAGAGTAAGGGTCCTGTACTCTGATTGCAAGATAGTTGTTCTTTCCCATTGCAGTATTATTTTTAATGTAATCCAGGATTCTTAATTAAGCTTTAAAGAATTGCAATAGGGGAATTGCTTTCCTGTGATTTAATTCAGAGCTTCAGTTCATTTAAGTAAGAATAATTAGTGTGAATTTCTTTACTACAACATTAAGTGCTTTTGGAATTGAGCATATATAGTGCGTGGCTATCTTTGAAACAAAAGACTTCCCTGGGTTGATAATTTATGTTTCACTTAGTTGTTTAAAATTAATTAAGCAATTATAGTGACCAACAACAATCCAAACCGAGTAGCATATCATAGTTTTTTTAAATCCCACACGACTATTCGACCAAGGCCCATGTGAACATTCTACCCACAATCACTTGACATGGTATTATTGAAAATCGAGTTCTTGTTCATAAATTTCACTATGCCTCATTGAGAAAAACCCTAGTCCTAAAGATACTCCAACAAATTATTTCCTTGGAAACAAAATTATAGTGGAGGGGCCCCACTAGATGAAACCTAGTGCCTAAGATCCAATGCAATCGATGGTTCATTAATCTGAGTCCCCATTTGATTTTTATCACAAGTTGCAACTTACCTCCTCAAGCCATTCAGGGACATGTTGGCAATAAACCTAGACCTAAACCATGGCCATGACATGGACCTAGAGCTAGACCTAAGCCATGACCTAGACCTAGATCTATACCAAGACCTAGACCTACACCATTACCATGAGATATACCATGACATAGAACATGAGCTAGACCATGGCAAGACAAGGAATAACAAGCCAAGGCATGGCAAGGAAATGTCTAGGTATAGGTCTAGGTCTAGGTATGACAATGCAAGGAAAGCAAATGCAAGGAAAGCCAAGGAAAGCCAAGGAAAGAAATGACAAGGCTAAGAAAAGATAGACGTGGAAAGGAAATCTATCCATGAGGATCTAAGCAATGCTCACGGAGGTCCAGGAGGATTTTGAATACTCACAACGATCTCACGGGATCCATAAATGCTCAAAATTTGACCATCTGAAATTCTCTTGAAAATGAAATCAATGCGTAGAGCTCGTTGTCATCTTTCCATTGATGCATACATCAACTCAAAAAACATTTCTATGAAAAAATTATGAGAAGTCAAAGTTCCATTCAAAAAAATTCAAAGGCCAAAGTCCACATGGGAAAAAAGGGTGACACATGTCACTGCTGCAAGGGTGACACGTGGCACATGATTATTGGAAGCTGGATGGAAAAGGTAAAATCCAAGTGGTCCAATTACAGGTTGAAAAGTGGTGCACAAGTAGATGAATCATATATTGACAAGTGGGAAGGTACGATCCAATGAGAGGCCACCACATGGTGATGTCCCATTGGTATATACCGGAATGGGCTACCAAAATTATATATCTGATGTGGGTTGAACCCGCGACCTCCATAACCTATCAAAGGCTTAACATAGCCCCCATTACCAGTGGACCACCACATGAGTCTTAACATACATGTGGAAAACATTGTATTTAAATTTTTAATAGGTTTTGTTTGGGCAAAGAAAGTGTCGAGGGCCTTAGCCCTCGACCCGTAATGTAAGGTTATGTGTGCATTAATATGACCATTCCATGAATGTAATTCCACGGGGGGATGTTAAAACTATATACTATATATATTATATGTGTTTAACTTCGAAAAAAACATGGCACATATTTAAAAATTTAACAACCGAATATGCCAAGGATCGTGAGGAATAGAACCCCAGACCTCTACTAAATATAGCCAATGGTTTAACCATTAGGACAAGCCACCCACTTATTTTGGGATTCCTCTATAATTAGTAATGAATTTGCCAACTATATGGCCCGAGCCTATATATTGGGTGCATATCCCAATGTGCACATAGTCCAAGGTATCCAAGGATTCAGAGGTCTACACAGATATTGAGGTGGAATAGTTTTCAATGCATGTTATGGATCCCAAGGAAGTACATATGTCTCAAAGTATGTGCAAAAGAAGAGGTTAAATATTTTATCTCGTAAATCATGTCATGAGGTATATTGACGGAATATAGTCATGTTTGTAATCATTTTTCATGATTTTTCATAAGGATCATGAATTTGAGGTATGTTTTGTCATTTGAAGTCATTTTTAAATTCCTTAACTCAAATTGTCATTAAGGAGCATTTAGTGCATTTTTTTGTGTGTCGAAGAGGGGGAATTGAGCGAGTTTAGAATTTGAACGACTTTATAGTCAAATTTCTCAGAATTTCATAAGGATTTCAATGGTGAATGTATTTTATTGTCTTGAGTGATGGAAATAAAGAGATTCCATTAAATTTTCTTTTATGAGAACATGTTGTCACGATTCTTTATATTTGAGATGGAGAAAGCAGTTTTCATTGGCTTGAAGTGACCTTAAAGATGAAACAAAAGTATAATATCTTCATGTAATTTGAGTTCATTTATTTTTTGTTGTGTCATATCATTGTTTGGAAAACTTATCATCATTTCATGCATTTTTGGATAAATATCGCATCATCATAATTTTTTAAACCACCTCACTACGATTAGTAAATATTATGGATCAAGTTAGATATTGCATGTATATACTTAAAGAAATAAGTGGTGTCTAAGGATTTTGTGATCAAGTGGTATCAGAGATATTTTTGAAGTGTGTTGGGAGTTGTTGTAATGAGATCCAAGAGTTCAGTTGGTGAATAATTTAAACACATTTTGTATACAAATGTTATGTGAAATCAAAGCTCTAGTCAAACCAAATCAAAGGTAAAAATACACATGGGAAAAAAGGATGACACATGTCACCATTGCAAGGGTCACATGTGTCACATGATCATTGGCAACTGAATAGGCAAGGTAAAATCCAAGTGTTCTAATTACAGGTTGACAATTGACGCACAAGTTGACAAATCCTATATTGATAATTGGAAAGGTATGCTCCAATGAGAGGCCACCACATGGTGACCTCTCGTTGGTCTATATTGACATGGGTTACAAAAATTATGGATTCAACAGGGGTCGAACTCGCAACCTCCATAACATCCCAAAGGATTAACATAGCCCCCATTACCAACACACTACCACATGAGCCTTAGCATACATGTGGCAAACAATGTATTTAAATTTGTAATAGGTTTTGTTTAGGTGGAAAAAGAGCTGAGGGAATTATTCGTTGACCCATAATGTAAGTTTATGTGTGTACTAATATGATCGTTCCACGACCCAAAGTCTGTGGGGGGATGTTAAAACTATACACTATACATATTATATAGTTTTAACCTTCAAACGAACACGCCATATATTTAAAACTTTAACCACTGAATATGCCAAGGATCGAGAGGAATAGAACCCTATACCTCTGCTAAATATATCCAACCATTTAAACATTAGGCCAAACCACCCACTTTTTCAAGGAATCCTCTATAATTAGTAATAAGGTTACCAACTAAATTGGGTGGATTTTTGGAGGCTCGAGCCTATATATTGGACACAGTTTGCAATGTGCACACAATCCGAGGTATGCAAGGATTCCAAGGTATGTAAATATCTCGAGGTGGAAAAGTTTTCAATGCATGGTATGTATGCCAAGGAAATGTGGATGTATTGAAGTACATGCAAAAGAAGAGGTTAAATATTGTGTTTCATAAAGTGTGCTATGAGATATATTGACGTAATATAGTCATGTTTATACTCATTTTTCATGATTTTTTGAAAGGATCATGAATTTGAGGTCTATTTTGTGATTTGAATTCATTTTTAGAAGCGTTATCTCAAATTTTTATTAATGATCATTCAATTCATTGTTTTGTGTGTCGAAGAGGGTGAAATTGAGCGAGTTCGAAACTTGGTCGACTTTATAGTCAAATTTCTCAGAATTTCGTAAGGATTGCAATGGTGAAATTATTTTCTTGTTTTGAGTGATGGAAATAAAGAGAGTCCATTATATTGGATTTTATGAGCATATGTTGTCATGATTTTTTATATTTAAGATGGAGAAAGCAATTTTCATTGGCTTGAAGTGAACTTAAAGATGAAACAAACGTATGATATCTTTATGTAATTTGAGTTCATTTATTTTCTATTGTGTCATATCACTATTTGGAAAACTAATCATCATTTCATGAATTTTTGGATAAAGATCACAAGATCAAAATTTTGTAAACCACCTCAATACAATTAGTAAATATTTTGGATCAAGTTAGATAATGCATGTATATACTTAAAGAAATAAGTGGTGTCTAAGGATTTTCGGATCAAGTGGTATCAGGGCTATTTTTGACATGTTTTGTGAGTTGTTGATGTGATGAGATACAAGAGTTATGTTGGTGAATAATTTAAAGAAACTTATCGATAAGACAATATGAGTAAAGTTCTAATGAAATTGAGTGTGAAAAATAAAATTAATCAGCAAATCTAGAAGGAGAATTTTGAGTTGAGGATGTAGTTGGAAAATCTTGAGGAAGAGAAGCAAATGATGCAACATATAATGATATGTCATAAATATTTTCACATGAGTATTTTTCATGAGTTTGAAAGAAAGCTGAAAATTAGAAATCAAGTATCAACGCCATTAGTACCAATCCATGAAGATTGGAAAACTAAGAATGTAAAGTATCTGATGCAAAAGGGAATACCTCTTTCAAAAAGCATGAGAGAAAAAGATGATTGTTCATATTATTCATTTTTCCATAAAGATGGAGAGTGCTCAAGGGTAGATGAGGTAAAGAGAACTTTAGATGAAGAAGTTCTACATAAACAACTAGCTTTACCATCTAGTCCAGAGAAAGGTAAAATGTGTAAGGCATCTCCATAGGAATATGTGCATGCTACAAGAGAAGGAATGAAGATTTTTCCCAGAATCAAATGGTATATTTATCCATGTGCCTCTTTTGGAACTAACAACCATGATGTGGAGAAGTGTCAAAGAATAAATTATGTGCAAGTAAATCCCTCCTAGAAGAAGGTATACCATTTCTCAAGTTAGAGGAAAACGAGGAGTGATAAGAAGGGATCATGGAACATGACACTATACTTTTATTGTGGTAAGAGTGAACCCCAGATTGACAAGTGTTGGAAAATTTACTTACGTATGAAGAATAACAGGAAATATGTAAAAACACTTGCAAGAAGACAAGTAGCAGTTGAAAATGAAGTTAGTGGACTTACTGAACGGCTTGGGAAAGAATAATTCCTGATGGATGGTCTTGGAAAAGTGATATATGAATATATCAAAGAATGGTTCGTGGACAATGGATCATCTCACCACATGAACAAGATGAGATCAATATTTTTGATTTTTTACTGAATCCGACATAGATTGCTATGTGGGATATGGAAACAACACTAACAAGGAATAAGAGAGTATGGATATGTAATATTCTAGCTCAAGTCAGGAGCATTTTTGGGAATCGAATATATGTTTCATGTTCCATACTTAAACGTAAAACTCTTCTCTCTTGCAACATTTGAGGATTAAGGTTATGTAGCCGCATTCTTGAATGGCCAGGTACTTGTGTATTCAAGGGAAGCTACTCCATACACAACAATAGTGTTTGTCATTCGTAAAGAGAGGTTATACAGGTTACTGGGAATACCTATAGTTTCTTCTAATGGCCACTTGTATTCAACATCACATTTTTCATCAGATTCAATGTATGATTCAACATCAGTGTCAAAGGTCTAAAGTTGTGAGACTCCTCCCACTACAATGGGAAGAATGAGTCCATAAAGTAAACCATCTTTGAAATTTTTTTAATGTGTATATTTGTAAATGTAATATGCATATGTGTATATCTTGTAAAGTCTATTAGAAGGATTGAAAGACACTCATTGTCAATTATAAGAGTGAGAGGGACTCTGTAAATTTATATATTCCCACCTTATATGAGTGAGAGGAATTTTTGTAAGAGAGTTTATATATTTCCACAATAAATTATGTTGAGAGTGAGAGGAATCTCTTTAGAAATATTTTTAGATAGCCATCTTATACTTTGTTTTAGAGTGAGATGAATGTAGTTAATGATATTTATATATAGCCACCTTTACATACATTGTTCTATAGTTAGAGGAATCTCGTTATAAAGATTTCAAGGCCTCTAGAGAACATAATGGACAATTCTATTGTCTTGTAATTAGCTAAAGGCATAAATATGGATCTAATTGTATAAGACAACATTCTTGATTCTGAAGAACTAGAATTGAAAGAACATAAGGATGCAAGCAGTTGGATGATGTAGATCAAGAGTGGAAAGAGCATTAAAGTAATGCAAAAATTTATAGAGCTGATAAACAAGAAATAATCCTCTTCATAAATAAGAGGCATAAAGGTGCATGCTATAACAATATTTTATGTACTATGTCATGTCTGTGTGGATGTATACCTTGAATTGAAGCAATCAAGGAAGGTAAAGATTATACTAGTGCAAGCAAAGTTGTTCTTGAAGGAAGGGGTGACAATGGAAAGAGTATTCATTCAGGGAATCTTACATATACATTAGAAGTATAAGAATAGAGAGTCCAAATGGGCAATGCATAGATCAACATTCTACTTGGTTTCATATTGGCCGAGATGGACAATCTTCAACAATACAAGATGGGAGTGGATGTTGAAATACATGATACATGTATTGCAAAGATTTAGTGAACAAGACTTTTGTTGTAAGGGAAACAATAAGCTTGAGCCATAGCTATTAGTGACCGTGTCAGAGGCCAGAGTAAGGAAGAGTGAATTATCATCACTAAGTTGTTGAATATTTATACTTTTGGAGGTCCAAAAATTCTTTAGTGGGAAGGTGTGATCCAGGAGGATCTAAGGAATTCTCATAGAGGTATAGAAGGATATGGAATGCTCACAGAGGTCCCAGGGGATCCATAAATTCTCAAACTAAATTGTCTCGAAGATGACATTAATTCGTAGAGTTGATCGTTAGCTTTCCAAAAATGGAAATCATAAGTCAAATAGATTTTGTATAAAAATGTTATGAGCAATCAAAGTTCCAGTCAAACAAATTCAAAGGTCAATGTACACATGGGAAAAAAGGATGACATGTGTCACCATTGCAAGGGTGAAATGTGTCACATGATTATTGGCAGCTGAATAGGCAAGGTAAAATCCAAGTTGTCCAATTACAGGTTGAAAAGTGGTGCGCAAGTGAATGAATCCTATATTGACAATTGGAAAAGTACAATCCAATGAGAGGTCGCCACATGACGACCTCCCATTGATTTATATTGACATGGGTTACCAAAATTATGGAGTCAACTGCGGTCGAACCCGCAACCTCCATAACATCCCAAAGGATTAACATATCACACATTACCAACGCACCACCACATGATTCTTAACATACATGTGGCAAACATTGTATTTAAATTTGTAATAGGTTTAGTTTGGTAAGAAAAAGAGATGAGGGCCTTAGCCATTGACCCGTAATGTAAGGTTATGTGTGTAGTAATATGACCATTCCATGACCCTAAATTGATGGGGGGATGTTAAAACTATACACCATATATGTTATACATTTTTAACCTCCAAACGAACTTGCCATATATTTAAAAGTTTAACCATCGAATATGCCAAGGATCGAGGATAATAGAACCTTAGAACTTTGCTAAATATATCCAATGGTTTAACCATTAGGCCAAACCACCCACTTATTCTGGGATTCCTTTATAATTAGTAATAAAGTTACCAACTAATTCGAGTGGACGTTTGGAGGGTCGAGCCTATATATTGGATGCGGATCCCAATGTGCACATAGTCTGAGGTATGCATGGATTCCAAGGTCTGTAAAGATCCCGAGCTGGCACAATTTTCAGTTCAGGGTACAGATCTCAAGGCAATGTGAATGTATCAAAGAACATGCAAAATACGAGGTTAAATATGGTGTCTCGTAAAGCATGCCATGAGGTATTTTGACATAATATAGTCATGTTTATACTCATTTGAAGCCATTTTGTGATTTAAGGTAATTTCTAGAATTATTATATCACATTGTCATTAATGAGCATTTAACACATTGTTTTGTGTGTCAAAGAGGGTGAAATTGAGGCAATTCGTAATTTGATCGACATTATAGTCAAATTTATCAGAATTTCACAAGGATTTAAATGGTAAACTGATTTTATTGTTTGGACTAATGGAATTAAATAGATTCCATTGAATTTTCTTTTATGAGCACATGTTGTCATGATTTTTTATATTTGAGATGGAGAAAGCAGTTTAATTGGCTTTAAAGGAACTTAAAGATGAGACAAAAGTATGTTAGCTTTATGTAATTTGAGTTATTTTATTTTATGTTGTGTCATATCACTATTCAACAAACTAATCATCATTTCATGAGTTTTTGGATAAAGAGCACATCATCAGAATTCTGCAAACCACCTCAATATGATCAATAAATATTCTGGATCAAGTTAGATATTGCATGTATATACTTAAAGAAATAAATTGTACCTATGGATTTTTGGATCAACAAGGCAAGGTCTAGGTCTAGGTATAGGTATAGGTATAGGTCTATGTCTACATGCTATATCTTGTTATAAAATTTATCGAGTTGAAACATTAGTTTTTATTTCTTTGATTTTAAATAAGGCCTTGAAATTATGTTGTTTTTCATGCAATTCAAAAGAAATTATGGATCAATAGTATAATGAGACCACACCATAAGGATGGAACATACTCCTATCTAGTGACACCCCTTTCTATCTAAATCATATAAATTATAATAATCCATGTTTCACAACTATGAATATACCTAAGATATATGAATAAAGAGATCTTATGTTATGACATTTAAATTCTCATGCAAGTATTTTTATCTAAGATAGATGGGATAACAAGTTGTAAAATTGCATGTTTAATGAATCCTTTGATTGTAATTTTTATGTATTAAACTTGTTCATTTACTACAAGAATTATTTTATTAAAGAAAAAAAAAATATGATACATGAATACCATCATTTTTTTATTAAATTAACATGAAAACAAATTCTCTCTAACGATGAAAATAACTATATTTTTACAAACAATTAGTTTTATGAATATAATAATGAAATTACCTTTTAGATTAATTATGTTTATCTAAGGCAAGGCAAGACAATGCAATGAAAGGTAGTGCAATTCAAGGCAAGGCAAGGTGTGGCATGACAATTCAAGGTAAGGCAAGGCATGGAATGACAAGGAAAGGCATGGCATGGCATGGGATGGCAAGGAAAGCCAAGGCATGTCATTAATGTTATCCCCATTTTGTGGATAACTAAGGAGATGATGTCTTGAGGCCTTCAAGTTGCATATATAGAGTGCCAAGAGACTACATGACCAGCAATACGCTTTGCATAGATGGAAAGCCCACTCACCACCACAAATGGTCACAGGTTTACAGATGGCGTCCACCACACAATTTGGCTTCCGGAAGGTAGTGGGCCTTGCTCCATGAGGTTAACATCAATTTATGGTTAGCATCATTTCAATTCCTAAGCCATTTTATTATGGTGTATCTTAGATTGCTCTAGATTTCATGATATGTGCTTGAACATTATTCATTTTTCTTTGCTTCACCTTGGTGGTTGGCATTGTTCCCTAGTAAGTGGTCTTCTTTGGGAATGGGTTTTCTACTATAAAATAACTTAATTAGCCATCATATCGTTCTCGACCATAATTACCATTTTCCATCATTATTCCCCTTTGTTTCCTTATCTCTTGGTATTTTAGGGTGTATTGACCCAAGAAGAGGTTGTCCCTCATTCTATGGGAAGAAGGGGATAAACGCCCAAAGGGGTTTGTGTTGGGTAGAAGATAAAATCCATGCATGAGCCTTCCAGATGCTTCACCTAGGGATCACCTAAGAAAGAAATAAAATACTTATCTTTGAATAAAATGGGACCCATAATATAACAATGAAATACCTGAAAGGTAGAATGAAGGATATGAGGTCTCATAATGAGTCATCCTATCATGTCCATGGATATTTATTGGTATACCATTGTCATTATCTGGTCACCAAACCAGGGAAATGACTCTAAGTTGCATGGCTAAGAGAAAGGGGGTCTCATCATGAGCCAACCTTCTCATTTCCATTAGGAATTTGTGGGTTACATTTCCACCATCTGGTCACCATGCCAAGGAAGTGACCTTCAACCTCTCCCTTTTATAAATAAAATATAAAGAAATAAAGATAAGAGGAAAATAAAGGGCTTGGAAAAAATGCATTGCGGATGAAGGTACCACACACCCTCTACAAAGGAACCCATGAATGAGACATTATGGCCCTTAGTATGTCATGAGCCCTATTCYCATTAAGTATTGACYCCATCCACATCATACACTTTACATGGCTTAGAGAGGGACCTCCTGGAGGCTCTCCTTGACCTAGGGAAAGATCTAACCAATAGGACACCTCATCAACCCTCCCATACTTAAGCTTGATAAGTCATATAGTGTCTTTGAGTTTTTAGTTGTTTGATATGGTAATATTTGATGCACATACTTAGATGGATTTTTTATTGATTGGATCCAGTTATCATGATGTTCTGACTTGATATCCTTGGAGGGCATCTCCATTTGTTTTGGCAAGACCTAGCTGGTGGATAGTTTTGGGAGAACAAGCTTAGCTTGGGATTCCATGGAGTTACAATCCCATAGGTTGGATGCCAGGGGCACACATGCCAAATGAGAGAGAGATGACTTGGACTTCCTTGATGATGATTTGGATGACCTAGCCCACCCATTTCTTGCTAAACTATTTTCTGAGGATGGGCAAAACATCCCACTTTTGAGCATGACGTCATGGTATTGGGGATTTAAGTTTGGTGGTGAGGTGTCATTTACTTGCACTTGGAATTTTTTAGGAGAAGAGAGTTTTCACCAAGAAGAGATCATCTATATGATTGACACATGACCTTGTGAGGGCCTTCCATCCTTATCTAGCATCAATGACCTCCTCAAAGTGACAAAATGTACCCTAAAGCGACGACGTCATCCTTAATTAGGGTTTAATTTGTGAAAAAGATGAAATTTTAAGTGAATTTTTTAATATTATTATGTTAAGAGGGAAATATTAGGGATTTTAACCCCTAATATTGTGTTTTACTCTTTATTTTGTGGACAAGCCATGTTGGCTATTTTTTTTATAAATAGAGATCATAAGATCTCATTTCAAAATAAAACATTCTTCTCACAGGAGATTTTGGTTTGCAATTTTCAACCTCTTTATCTCTTTAACTCTTGTGCACTTGTGAATGGATATGGTTTTGAATGGTTGGTGGAATAAGGCCTAACTCTAGCTTTGGATGATACATTTCTAGCTATTGTGGTGATTTGTCTTGGTATTTCTCTTCATCTTGGTATGGGTTTATACTATTATGCTATCATTATTTCAAGTTCAATTGTTTTATGCTAGGACATAGGTGGGAAGTATAATGGAATACACCCCCACCATATATTTCACCATTTTCATTTTCTTCATCTCATTGATCAAAGGTTTACTAAGAGAAGCATAAGGGAATACACCCTCTTAGCTTAAACCCTAGCTTAGAGAAACTTGCCTTGGGAAGTAAAATGACTTTCACCCCCAAGGAAATAGATTATCTAAGCTCCCTGTGACTCCATTAACCCAATATTAAAGGAACTATTCACTTATTTTTTGCATTGGAGATATAAAATTATTGCATTGGGAAACATGAATTTTGGTGTTTTTACTTCTTGCAAAAGTGGATTGTCTTCCTTGTGCCTTGGGAACCTTACAACCACTAGGGAATACAATATAAGGGATAATTATTTCTGATTTTACAAATTTTCATCTTCATCCATTAGGGCTTCGTAAACCCTAACATATGTGCTCAAATAACTCTTTATTCAACCATTGGTTTTGGCTCAACTTTTGCGCACTTACTCTACTTGTCCTAGCACACTTTATGGAAAATTTTGAGGCAATTATAGTGGATGGTTTTCTTTTTGTAACACATTGAATGTTACATCCATAAGGCTGATATAATTTTATCTAGACAAGTGTTTAAAACATCCTTATCTTTTATGCTAAGAGTACTAGTTCTTTCACCTCGAGTTTAGCAAGTCAATTACCAATCTTTCTCTTGCATTTCCTACTTGATATTAAGCACATATTGAAAATATTATAGTATATTTTTCTTGATGGTATATACTTTCATCTGTTTCTTCAAATTAGGGACAACAATATTAACGTTTTGATCCAACTAACATATACTATTGCATAGTGTGTTTTCTTGTGTCTTAGGAAGGTACAATCATCCAAAAAAAACACTACACTTGTGGGGAAGCCTTTTATTGAATTACACGACATCTCTCCCTACCCTTATTTCCTTTTATACTTGAACTATAGGGGCTCCATTTCCACTTCCTTCCTTTTTCGTCTCAATCCCCCCTAGGGTCACCGAGATCACCTTCCTAGAGTGACCTAGTCACCCTTGAAGTGTGGGACCTACATCGAGGTGACATTGGGTGTAGGATTACCATAGTTGTAACACATGTTCCTTGGTTGGTTTGAGATTTTCCCAACCTACAACTTGTGCCATAAAATTTTTGCATCGTTTTCGGGGAGGATTTTGAATCCTCTTCCAAGCCCTAATGACACTTTGGTAATCTATTCCAAAGAATTACCCTTATCTTACTTGGTGAATCCACCCAAGGGACATTCTCTTTCCACCCCCTTTGATGAGCTCATATTGAATCTCATATGGATACTCCACCTTCGCAGAAGCTTCATTTCCCCAAACCTTTTACCCTTGGGAAATTCAACTCTTCTAAGGTTTACCAAAGAAGTCCTCCTCTCAAGTCTCCCATTGCTAAAAATATTTTCCATAAATCCATTCCCCTTGCTCTAATGGCTCGCCCTTGGGTAAGAGACCTCTTCAAACCCCTCAACATGGCCAATATACAAGGTCACCGTAACAGGATGTCGATAGATGTCAACAAGTGGTTATCAATTTTCCCAAAAAATAATGTGATAATTGTCTAAGACCACATTTATATCATGGACCGAGATATGGACAATGCAGTTATTGATCATGAAGATGTGGTCATGAGACTATTTGCCTCATCATTGTCTGAGAAGGCTCTTGATTGGTTCAAAGGACTCCCTGATAATCAGATCATGACCTATGATGCCTTTGCCCCCTTATTTAAAAGTAGGTGGTCAAGGAAAATAGTTGGTGGGACACTTAAAACTCAATTCAATCAAATAAAGAAAAACGAGAATGAAACGGTAAGGGAATTCATTTCAAGATTTGACATTTTTCACAATCAAATTCCAGTAGACTACCATCCTACAATATCATCAATTTGTCTCCTTTACATGAATTCCTTTGAAGGGAAGTTCTGATACATTCTTAAAGATAAAAATGCCACAACATTGGCACAAGATAAATATTTCAGTATCGACATTGAAGAGAATCTCCTTGATTCAAAAATAAAACATTTTCAGTATCCCCACAACAAGACAGAATCAAGGACTAAGGTTTCCAACAACAATGCTCCCGATCCAATTGCTCTCATGACTCAGAAGATATACCAGATGAATACTCATTTTGATCAGGAAAGAAATCATATTATGAAAAATATGACTATAGTGGAAAGAAATCAATCTGCTCCTAGACCTCAATTTTCTAGACAATAGATAGATGTCACCATTTGGAAGCCAAAACCTCAACAAGAGGAAAATATCTCAGACACTTTGAAAGCTGTTGGGAAAATTTATCTAGAATATTGGTGTCTCCCATGCCAAGAGATGCACATGGAAGATGAATTCCCCCAAAAATACGAAGATTATCCTGAAGATATAAACTTCATGATTTGCAATCTCAACAAAGAAGAGACTGATCAAGATATTGTTGCTAAATATAGAATAATAGGATAAAGGGAGGGGAGAATATAGGCCTTAAAAAAGTTGGCATATGATCAGAAGAAGGAAGTAAAGAGGAGGGAAATTCTAGTCTACAAAAGAAAAAATACTTCAGCTCCTCTGTCATAGTCTATTTCTCCTCTTCCACGAGCAGAAAAAGTGACTCCACCACCACCACCACTGGAATGTGATTTGCTTCCTAAGAAAACTCCTGCAGATGGCGTTCAGTTGAATATAGATTCTGAAAACATGTTTGAAAAACTAAATATGATGGCCCCAATGACAGAGATGTGTAAGATCCCTTCTGTAAGAAGGGAAATTTTGAAAATCTTATAGGTTCCAACCCAGAAGGAGGATTCTCTCATCATGTTAAACACTATGCAGCTTGATTCAACAGCCTAAAAAATTGTCATATCTTTGAAGGTAATGAAATAGATTGGTTTGAAGACAACCCAACCTTATGACAATGTTTGCAGTATTGATTCAAGAAGATTTAAGGTCTTGGGAGCATGTGAATATGTTGAGGTTTTTCTGATTGACTTCCCACATATCAACATTCTCATGGACATAGTAGTGATTGAAATTCCAGATGCTTGGAGGATGATTTTATCTAGTATATGGTCTACTTCTCTCGGGGTTTTCCTTAGCATGGATCTCACCCATGCACACATTCCTATGGGGGGTGACACTTTTCATATACTATACAATCAAGAGAAAGTTGATAGACACATTGCGAATCATGATGGTCCTGATTATTCCAGTGAATGTGATTATGATGTACTTCCATAGACCATTTTCAGCTACCTTTTATTAAGGAGGACTTGATAGACATGCTTCTTCTATGAAAATATCAGTGCAGATACAAACTTTCAAAATACCATGGGAAGGAGCCAAGGTGTATCCAAATTTTGAAGAAGGATGATGAAAAAAGTAAATAAATTGTTAAACATATCATCCACACAGAGTCCCCATACAATGAGAATACACATTTCTCCAATTTTAATGAAGGAACTCTTGTTCTCATGTGAGACAAAAAAAAAGGCAAGCCCAGACATGAACAGAAAGAAAATAACTCATGGTTTCGACCTTACATCATCATAAAGAAGTTTGACAAAGAAAAGTACTATCTGACAAGATTAGATAGGAGAAAGATGTTATTACCCATAGATGGGTCACTTCTCTGACCTCACATCTAGGTCACATGACTTATTCGAGGCCCATGCACCAGGTAAGTAGGTAAGTCATTTTGATTCCCTGCATTTGCATATTGATTTCTCATACTCATTTAGATGCATTCCATTTTTCATTCTACTCTACTTTAATATTGATTTCATGCTTAGTTTATAATTATTTTTTTAAATGTCAAAATTTTCTTTTCTGGTTTAGTGGGTTTCTATCTATGAGAACAAGGACCAGTAGGCCATCTAGCACTTGACAGTTTGATTTTTACTTGCAAGAACAATTCTACTAGGATTTGTTGCGGTTTTCATGCACTCTACGACGAGAACATCTCCCCAAGTAGGAGCCAGATGTTATCCCCATTTTTTGTATAACTAAGGAGATAATGTCTTGAGGCCATAAGGTTGAAAATATGGAGTGTCAAGAGACTACATGACCAGCAGTATGCTTTGTACAGATGGAAAACCCACTCACCACCACACATGGTCACATTTTTACATATGGCATCCACCACACCAGTTGTCCTCCAGAAGGAAGTGGGCCTTGCTCCATGAGGTACAAGTCAGTATTATGGTGAGCATCATTTCAATTCCTAAGCCATTTGATTATGTTGTATCTTAGATTTCTCTAGATTTCATGATATGTGCTTGGACATTA
>JASDQU010103601.1:308117-341069 GCA_032191745.1 Picea mariana
TCTATGTCTACATGCTATATCTTGTTATAAAATTTATCGAGTTGAAACATTAGTTTTTATTTCTTTGATTTTAAATAAGGCCTTGAAATTATGTTGTTTTTCATGCAATTCAAAAGAAATTATGGATCAATAGTATAATGAGACCACACCATAAGGATGGAACATACTCCTATTTAGTGACACCCATTTCTATCTAAATCATATAAATTATAATAATCCATGTTTCACAACTATGAATATACCTAAGATATATGAATAAAGAAATCTTATGTTATGACATTGAAATTCTCATGAAAGTATTTTTATCTAAGATAGATGGAATAACAAGTTGTAAAATTGCATGTTTAATGAATCATTTGATTGTAATTTTTAAGTATTAAACTTTTTCATTTACTACAAGCATTATTTTATTAAAGCAAAAAAAAAAAAATATGATACATGAATACCATCATTTTTTTATTAAATTAACTTGAAAACAAATTCTCTCTAACGATGAAAATAACTATATTTTTACAAACAATTAGTTTTATGAATATCATAATGAAATTACCTTTTAGATGAATTATGTTTATCTAAGGCAAGGCAAGACAATGCAATGAAAGGTAGTGCAATGCAAGGCAAGGCAAGGCGTGGCATGACAATTCAAGGTAAGGCAAGGCATGGAATGACAAGGAAAGGCATGGCATGGCATGGGATGGCAAGGAAAGCCAAGGCATTTCATTAATGTTATCCCCATTTTGTGGATAACTAAGGAGATGATGTCTTGAGGCCCTCAGGTTGCATATATGGAGTGCCAAGAGACTACATGACCAGCAATATGCTTTGCATAGATGGAATGCCCACTCACCACCACAAATGGTCACAGGTTTACAGATGGCGTCCACCACACAATTTGGCTTCCGGAAGGTAGTGGGCCTTGCTCCATGAGGTTAACATCAGTTTATGGTTAGCATCATTTCAATTCCTAAGCCATTTTATTATGGTGTATCTTAGATTGCTCTAGATTTCATGATATGTGCTTGAACATTATTCATTTTTCTCTGCTTCACCTTGGTGGTTGGCATTGTTCCCTAGTAAGTGGTCTTCTTTGGGAATGGGTTTTCTACTATAAAATAACTTAATTAGCCATCGTATCGTTCTCGACCATAATTACCATTTTCCATCATTATTCCCCTTTGTTTCCTTGTCTCTTGGTATTTTAGGGTGTATTGACCCAAGAAGAGGTTGTCCCTCATTCTATGGGAAGAAGGGGATAAAGGCCCAGAGGGGTTGGTGTTGGGTAGAAGATAAAATCCATGCATGAGCCTTCCAGATGCTTCACCTAGGGATCACCTAAGAAATAAATAAAATACTTATCTTTGAATAAAATGGGACCCATAATATAACAATGAACTGCCTGAAAGGTAGAATGAAGGATATGAGGTCTCATAATGAGTCATCCTATCATGTCCATGGATATTTATTGGTATGCCATTGTCATTATCTGGTCACCAAACCAGGGCAATGACTCTAAGTTGCATGCATAAGAGAAAGGGGGTCTCATCACGAGCCAACCTTCTCATTTCCATTAGGAATTTGTGGGTTACATTTCCACCATCTGGTCACCATGCCAGGGAAGTGACCTTCAACCTCTCCTTTCTATAAATAAAATATAAAGAAATAAAGATAAGAGGAAAATAAAGGGCTTGGAAAAAATGCATTGCGGATGAAGGTACCACACACCCTCTACAAAGGAACCCATGAATGAGACATTATGGCCCTTAGTATGTCATGAGCCCTATTCCCATTAAGTATTGACCCCATCCACATCATACACTTTACATGGCTTAGAGAGGGACCTCCTGGAGGCTCTCCTTGACCTAGGGAAAGATCTAACCAATAGGACACCTCGTCAACCCTCCCATACTTAAACTTGATAAGTCATATAGTGTCTTTGAGTTTTTAGTTGTTTGATATGGTAATATTTTATGCACATTCTTAGATGGATTGTTTATTGATTGGATCCAATTTTCATGATGTTCTGACTTGATATCCTTGGAGGGCATATCCATTTGTTTTTGCAAGACCTAGCTGGTGGATAGTTTTGGGAGAACAAGCCTAGCTTGGGATTCCATGGAGCTACAAGCCCACAGGTTGGATGCCAGGGGCACACATGCCAAATGAGAGAGAGATGACTTGGAATTCCTTGATGATGATTTGGATGACCTAGCCCACCCATTTCTTGCTAAACTATTTTCTGAGGATGGGCAAAACGTCCCACTTTTGAGCATGACGTCATGGTATTGGGGATTTAAGTTTGGTGGTGAGGTGTCATTTACTTGCACTTGGAATTTTTTAGGAGAAGAGAGTTTTCACCAAGAAGAGATCATCTATATGCTTGACACATGACCTTGTGAGGGCCTTCCATCCTTATCTAGCATCAACGACCTCCTCAAAGTGACAAAATGTACCCTAAAGGGGTGACATCATCCTTAATTAGGGTTTAATTTGTGAAAAAGATGAAATTTTAAGTGAACTTTTTAATATTATTATGTTAAGGGGGAAATATTAGGGATTTTGACCCCTAATATTGTGTTTTAATCTTTATTTTGTTGACAAGCCATGTTGGCTATTTTTTTTATAAATAGAGATCATAAGATCTCATTTCAAAACAAAACATTCTTCTCACAAGAGATTTTGGTCTGCAATTTTCAACCTCTTTATCTCTTTAACTCTTGTGCACTTGTGAATGAATATGGTTTTGAATGGTTGGTGGAAGAAGGTCTAGCGCTAGCTTTGGATGATACATTTCTAGCTATTGTGGTGATTTGTCTTGGTATTTCTCTTCATCTTGGTATGGGTTTATACTATTATGCTATCATTATTTCAAGTTCAATTGTTTTATGCTAGGACATAGGTGGGAAGTATAATGGAATACACCCCCACCATATATTTCACCATTTTCATTTGCTTCATCTCATTGATCAAAGGTTTACTAAGAGAAGCATAAGGGCATACACCCTCTTAGCTTAAACCCTAGCTTAGAGAAACTTGCCTTGGGAAGTAAAATGACTTTCACCCCCAAGGAAATAGCTTATCTAAGCTCCCTGTGACTCCATCAACCCAATATTAAAGGAACTAGTCACTTATTTTTTGCATTGGAGATATAAATTATTGCATTGGGAAACATGAATTTTGGTGTTTTTACTTCTTGCAAAAGTGGATTGTCTTCCTTATGCCTTGGGAACCTTACAACCACTAGGAAATACAATCTAAGGGCTAATTATTTCTGATTTTAAAAATTTTCATCTTCATCCATTAGGGCTTCGTAAACCCTAACATACGTGCTCAAATAACTCTTTATTCAACCATTGGTTTTGGCTCAAATTTTGCGCACTTACTCTACTTGTCCTAGCACACTTTATGGAATATTTTGAGGCGATTATAGTGGATGGTTTTCTTTTTGTAACACATTGAATGTTACATCCATAAGGCTGATATAATTTTATCTAGACAAGTGTCTAAAACATCCTTATCTTTTATGCTAAGAGTACTAGTTCTTTCACCTCGAGTTTAGCAAGTCAATTACCAATCTTTCTCTTGCATTTCCTACTCGATATTAAGCACATATTGAAAATATTATAGTATATTTTTCTTGATGGTATATACTTTCATTTGTTTCTTCATATTAGGGACAACAATATTAACGTTTTGATCCAACTAACATATACTATTGCATGGTGTGTTTTCTTGTGTCTTAGGAAGGTACAATCATCCAAAAAAAGCACTACACTTGTGGGGAAGCCTTTTATTGAATCACACGACATCTCTCCCTACCCTTAGTTCCTTTTATACTTGAACTATAGGGGCTCCATTTCCACTTCCTTCCTTTTCCGTCTCAATCCCCCCTAGGGTCACCGAGATCACCTCCCTAGAGTGACCTAGTCACCCTTGAAGTGCGGGACCTACATCGAGGTGACATTGGGTGTAGGATTAGCATAGTTGTAACACTTGTTCCTTGGTTGGTTCGAGATTTTCCCAACCTACAACTTGTGCCATAAAAGTTTTGCGTCGTTTTCGGGGAAGATTTTGAATCCTCTTCCGAGCCCTAATGACACTTTGGTAATATATCCCAAAGACTTACCCTTATCTTACTTGGTGAATCCACCCAAGGGACATTCTCTTTCCACCCCCTTTGATGAGCTCATATTGAAGCTCATATGGATACTCCACCTTCGCAGAAGCTTCATTTCCCTAAACCTTTTCCCCTTGGGAAATTCAATCCTTCTAAGGTTTACCAAAGACGTCCTCCTCTCAAGTCTCCCGTTGCTAAAACTATTTTCCATAAATCCATTCCCCTTGCTCTAATGTCTCGCCCTTGGGTAAGAGACCTCTGCAAACCCCTCAACATGGCCAATATCCAAGGTCACCGTAACAGGATGTCGATAGATGTCAACAAGTGGTTACCAATTTTCCCAGAAAATAATGTGATAATTGTCTAAGACCACATTTATATCATGGACCGAGATATGGACAATGCAGTTATTGATCATGAAGATGTGGCCATGAGACTATTTTCCTCATCATTGTCTGAGAAGGCTCTTGATTGGTTCAAAGGACTCCCTGATAATCAGATCATGACCTATGATGCCTTTACCCCCTTATTTAAAAGTAGGTGGTCAAGGAAAGTAGTTGGTGGGACACTTGAAACTCAATTCAATCAAATAAAGAAAAAGGAGAATGAAACGGTAAGGGAATTCATTTCAAGATTTGGCATTTTTCACAATCAAATTCCAACAGACTACCATCCTACAATATCATCAATTTGTCTCCTTTACATGAATTCCTTTGAAGGGAAGTTCTGATACATTCTTAAAGATAAAAATGCCACAACATTAGCACAAGATAAATATTTCAGTATTGACATTGAAGAGAATCTCCTTGATTCAAAAATAAAACCTTTTCAGTATCCCCACAACAAGACAGAATCAAGGACTAAGGTTTCCAACAACAACACTCTCGATCCAATTGCTCTCATGACTCAGAAGATATACTAGATGAATAATCATTTTGATCAGGAAATAAATCATATTATGAACAGTATGACTATAGTGGAAAAGAAATCAATCTGCTCCCAGACCTCAGTTTTCTAGACAACAGAGAGATGTCACCATTTGGAAGCCAAGACCTCAATAAAAGGAAAATACCTTAGACGCTTTGAAAGCTGTTGGGAAAATTTATCTAGAATCATGGAAGATGAATTTCCCCAAAAATACGAAGATTATCCTGACGATATAAACTTCATGATTTGCAATCTTAACGAAGAAGAGACTGATCAAGATATGGTCGCTAAATATAGAATAATAGGAGAAAGGGAGGGGAGAATCCAGGCCTTAAAAAAATTGGCATACGATCAGAAGAAGGAACTAAAGAGGAGGGGAATTCTAGTCTGCAAAAGAAAAAATACTTTAGCTCCTACATCACAGTCTAATTCTCCTCTTCCACCAGCAAAAAAAGTGACTCCACCACCACCACCACTGGTATGTGAGTTGCTTCCTAAGAAAACTCCTGCAGATGGCGTTCAGTTGAATATAGATTCTGAAAACATGTTTGAAAAACTAAATATGACAGCCCCAGTGACAGAGATGTGTAAGATCCCTTCTGTAAGAAGGGAAATTTTGAAAATCTTATAGGTTCCATCCCAGAAGGAGGATTCTCTCATCATGTTAAACACTATGCAGCTTGATTCAGTAGCCTAAAAAATTGTCATATCTTTGAAGGTAATGAAATAGCTTGGTTTGAAGACAACCCAACCTTATGACAATGTTTGCAGTATTGATTCAAGAAGATTTAAGGTCTTGGGAGCATGTGAGTATGTTGAGGTTTTTCTGATTGACTTCCCACATATCAACATTCTCATGGACATAGTAGTGATTGACATTCCAGATGCTTGGAGGATGATTTTATCTAGGATATGGTCTACTTCTCCCAGGGGTTTCCTTAGCATGGATCTCACCCATGCACACATTCCTATGGGGGGTGACACTTTTCATATACTATACAATCGAGAGAAAGTTGATAGACATGTTGTGAATCATGATGGTCCTGATTATGCCAGTGAATGTGATTATGATGTACTTCCACAGCCCATTTTGAGCTACCTTTTATTAAGGAGGACTTGATAGACATGCTTATTCTATGAAAAGATCAGTGCAGATACAAACTTTCAAAATACCATGGGAAGGAGCCAAGGTGTATCCAAATTTTGAAGAAGGATGATGAAAAAAATAAATAAATTTTTAAACATATCATCCACATAGAGTCCCCATACAATGAGAATACACATTTCTTCGATTTTAATGAAGGAACTCTTTTTCTCATGTGGGACAAAAAACAAGGCAAGCCCAGACATGAACAGAAAGAAAATAACTCATGGTTTCGACCTTACATCATCAGAAATAAGTTTGACAAAGAAAAGTACTATCTGACAAGATTAGATAGGAGAAAGATGTTATTACCCATAGATGGGTCACTTCTCTGACCTCACATCTAGGTCACATGACTTATTCGAGGCCCATGCACCAGGTAAGTAGGTAAGTCATTTTGATTCCCTACATTTGCATATTGATTTCTCATACTCATTTAGATGCATTCCATTTTTCATTCTACTCTACTTTAATATTCATTTCATGCTTAGTTTATAATTATTTTTTTAAATGTCAAAATTTTCTTTTCTGGTTTAGTGGGTTTCTATCTATGAGAACAAGGACTAGTAGGCCATCCTGCGCTTGACAATTTGTTTTTTACTTGCAAGAACAATTCTACTAGGATTTGTTGCGGTTTTCATGCACTCTACGATGAGAACATCTCCCCAAGTAGGAGCCAGATGTTATCCCCATTTTTTGTATAACTAAGGAGATAATGTCTTGAGGCCCTAAGGTTGAAAATATGGAGTGTCGAGAGACTACATGACCAGCAGTACGCTTTGTACAGATGGAAAACCCACTCACCACCACACATGGTCACAGTTTTACATATGGCATCCACCACACCAGTTGTCCTCCGGAAGGAAGTGGGCCTTGCTCCATGAGGTACAAGTCAGTATTATGGTGAGCATCATTTCAATTCCTAAGCCATTTGATTATGTTGTATCTTATATTTCTCTAGATTTCATGATATGTGCTTGGAAATTATGAGTTTTCTTCTGCTTCACCTTGGTGGTTGACATTGTTCCCTAGTAAGTGGTGTTCTTTGGGAATGGGTTTTCTACTAGTAAATCCCTTAATTAGCCATCATACCATTCTCGACCATACTTACCATTTTCCATCATTATTCCCCTTTGTTTCCTTATCTCTTGGGATTTTAGGGTGTATTGACCCAAGAAGGGGTTGTCCATCATTCTATGGGAAGAAGGGGCTAAATTCCTAGAGGGGTTTATGTTGGGTAAAATATAAAATCCATGGATGAACCTTCCAAATTATTTTCCCATGGATCACCTAAGAAAGAAATAAAACACTTATCTTTGAATAAAATGGGACCCATAATATAACAAAGAAATGTATGAAAGGTAGATTGAAGGATAGGAGGTCTCATAATGAGTCATCCTATCATGTCCATGGATATTTATTGGTATGCCATTGTCATTATCTGGTCACCAAACTAGGGAGG
Source organism: Picea mariana (assembly GCA_032191745.1). NCBI lineage: Eukaryota > Viridiplantae > Streptophyta > Pinopsida > Pinales > Pinaceae > Picea > Picea mariana. The sequence goes on from JASDQU010103601.1 coordinate 315,765, forward strand.
TTACTCTCAGTTGCATGGATAAGAGAAAGGGGGTCTCATCACGAGCCAAATTTCTCATTTCCATTAGGAATTTATGGGTGACATTGCCACCATCTAGTCACCATGATAGGTCTGTGACCTTCAACCTCTCCTTTTTCTAAATAAAATGTAAATGAAGAAATATAAAAGGAAAATAAAGGTCTTGGAAAAAATGCATTGCGTACCAAGGTACCACACACTGTCTACAAAGGAACCCATGAATGAGATGCTACGACCCTTAGTATGTCATGAGACCTATTCCCATTAAGTATTGACCCCATACACATCATACACTTTACATGTATTAGAGAGGGACCTCCTGGAGGATCTCCTTGACCTAGGGCACGATCTACCCAATAAGACACCTAGTCAAACCTCCCATACTTAAGGTTGACAAGTCGCATAGTGTCTTTGAGTTGTTAATTGTTTGATATGGTAATCTTTGGTGCACATGCTTAGATGGCTCATTTATTGATTGGATCCACTTATCATATGTTATGACTTGAGATCCTTGGAGGGTGTGTCCATTTGTTTTTGTAGGACCTAGTTGTTGGACATTTTTGGGAGAACAAGCCTAGCTTGGGCTTCCATAGGGCTACAAGCCCACATGTTGGATGTTAGGGGATCACATGCTAGATGAGACAGCGATGACTTGGACGGCCTTTATGATCATTTGGATTACCTATCCCATCCATTTATTTCTAAAGGATTTTCCTAGGAGGGGAAAAACATCCCACTTTTGAGCATGGCATCATGGTATTGGAAGTTTGGGCTTAGTGGTGAGGTGCCACTCACTTGCACTGAGTCGTTTTGAGGAGAAGAGGGTTTTCACCAAGAAGAGATCATCTAGATGATTGAAACAGGGCCTTGGGATGCCCTTCCATCCTTCTCCAGCACCAACAACCTCCTCAAAGTGGAAAAACATCCCCTAAATGGGTGACGCCATCCTTAATTAGGGTTTAATTTGTGCAAAAGATGAAATTTTAAGTGAATTGTTTAATATTATTGTGTTAAGGGTGGAAATATTAGGGTTGTTGACCCCTAATATTTTTTTAACTCCTTATTTTGTGGACAAACCATGTTAGCTAATTTTTGTATAAATAAAGATCACAAGATTTCATTTGAAATCAGAACTTTGTTCTCAAAAGATGTTTTGGTTTGAAATTTTCGGCCTCTTTAATTCTTTATCTCTTGTGCACTTGTGAATGGATATGGTTTTGAATGGTTCATGGAATAAGGCCTAGCTCTAGCTTTGGATGATGAATTTATAGCTCTTGTGGTGATTTGTCTTGGTATTTCTCTTGATTTTGGTATGGTTTTCTACTATTATGCTATAATTATTTAAATTTCAAGTGTTTTATGCTAAGATCTAGGTGGGAAGTATAAGGGCATAGACCCTCTTAGCTTAAACCTTAGGTTAGAGAAACTTTCCTTGGGAAGTAAAAGGGCTTACACCCACAAGGAGGTAGCTTCTCTGAGCTCCTTGTGACTCCATTAACCCAATATTAAAGGCACTATTCATTGATATGTTGCATTGGAGATATAAAATTATTGCATTGGGAAACATGAATTTTGGTCTTTTTACTTCTTGCAAAAGTGGATTGTCTTCCTTGTTCGTTGGGCACCTCACAACCACTAGGGATTCCTAATATAAGGGAAACATATTTCTATTGTTACAAATTTTCATCTTCAGCCATTAGGGCTGCAGAAACCCTAACATACTTTCTCAAATAACTCTTTATTCAACCATTGGTTTTGGCTCAAATTTTGCGCACTTGCTCTACTTGTCCTAGTGCACTTTCTGGGAAATTTTGAGGTGATTATAGTGACTGATTTTCTTCTTGTAACACATTGAATTTTATAGCCATATGGCTGATATAATTTTCTGTAGACAAGTGTTTACAACAGACTTATATTTTATGCCAAGAGTACTAGTTCTTTCACCTTGAGTTTAGCTAGTCAATTACCAGTTTTTCTCTTGCATTTCCTACTTGATATTAAGCACATATTGAGTATCTTATAGTATTTTTTTCTTGCTGATATATAATTTCATATTTTTCTTCAAATTAGGGATGGGAAGCTTAACTTGCTGATCCAATTGACATATATTGTTGCAAGGTGTATTTTCTCGTGTCTCAGACAGGTACAATCATCTGAAAAAAGTACTACGCTTGTGGGGAAGCCTTTGCCTAACTTACAAGGCATCTCTCCCTACTCTTATTTCCATTTTGAATTGACCTACAAGGGATCCATTTCCACTTCCTTCCATCTCCATCTTAATCCCCCTAGGATCACCGGAATCGCCTCCCTAGAGTGACCTAGTCACCGATGAAGTGTGGGACCTACATCGAGGTGACATTGGGTATAGGATTCCTATAGCTGCATCAATTTTTCCTTTGTTGGTTCAGTATTTTCCCAACCAAAAACTTGTTTCATAATAATGCCAAGGCAAGGCATTCCATGGAAAGGAATGGAAAATCATGTCATGACAATGACCGAAATGGCTTGGAAATGCATGGATTGGAAAGAAAATGAATGACATGGAAAATCAAGACAATACAAGGCATGGCATGGTATAGCATGGCATGGTATGGCATGTCATGTAAAGGAAATGCAAGGCATGGCATGGTATGGCATGTAATGGAAAGGAAATGCAAGGCATGTCATGGGAAGGCAAGGCATGGCATGGCATAGCATGGCATGGCATAGCATGGCATGACGTCGCATGACATGGCATGGAAAGGCAAGGCATGGAATGACAACACAAGGAATGTCATAGCATGTCATGGCATGACATGGAAAGGAAAGGAATGGCATGACAAGGAAATGAAAGGAAAGGAATTCCAAGGAAACATATGGTATGGAAAGGCAAGATAAATCATGGAAAGGCATGGCTTGTCAAGGCAAGGAAAGGCAGGGTGTGACAAGGGAATGGAAGGCATGGCATAGGAAGGCATGGAAGTGGATGGAAAGGAAAGGAAATGAAATACATGGTATGGAAAGTGATGATAAGTAAAGGAATGGCATGGAAAGGAAAGTCATGGCATGGCATGGTATGACATGAAAAGGAAAGTCATGGAAAGGCATGGCATGGAAAGGCATGGCATGGCAAGGAAAGTCATGCCATGGCATGAAATTCGATGACATGGCATGGCAAGGAAAGGCATGGCATCCAAGGAAAGGCATGGCATGACATGGCATGGAAAGGCAAGGCATGGCTTGGAAAGGCAAGGCATGGCTTGGAAAGACAAGGAATGGCAAGTCATGAAAAGATGAGACAATGCATGGCATGGAAAGGCAAGGAATGGAAAGGCATGCCATGTCATGCCATGGAAAGTAAAGGAAAGGAAAGACATGGTATCGAAAGGCCAGACATCGCATGGGATAGCATGGAATGGAAAGGAAATGCATGGTAAGGCATGTCATGGTATGGGAAGGAAAGGAATGGCATGGAAAGGAAAGGTATGACAAGTAAAGGAAATTAATGGCATGGCATGGCATGGCATGGAAATGAAAGGAATGGCATTTCATGACATTGCAAGGAAAGGAATGGAATGGAAAGGAATAGCATGGCATGGCATGGAAAGTAAAGGAAAGAAAAGGTATGACATGGAAAGGAAAGGAATGACATGGCATGACAAAATCAAGGCATGAAAAGGCATTTCATGGAAAGGAAAGACATGGCATGGCTTGGCCTAGCATGGCATGGCATGGAAGGAAAGGCATCAGAAGACATGACATGGCATGGCATGGAAAGGCAAGCCATGTCTTGGAAAGAAAAGGAAATGCAAGGCATGTGAAGGAAATACAAGGAAATGCATGGCATGACATGACAAGTAAAGGAAATGCGAGGCATGGCATGGCATGGAATGGAAAGGAAAGGCATGGAATGACAAGGAATGACATCGCATGGCATGTCAAGTAAAGGTGAGGCAAGAAATGGCATGGCAAAATAAGACATGACATGACATGGAAAGGAAAGGCATGGCAAGGCATGGAATGAAAGAACAGGACATGCCATGCCATGCCATGTAAAGGAAAGGAAAGGTATGGCATGACATGGAAATAAAAAAATAATTGATTGGATGGAAAAGAAATCTGTGATATAAAGTTAAGTCATCTATCCCTAGAAAAAATGTTGTTTATTTCTTTGGATGAGAAATGTTCCTTTTTTGGTGATTCTTGTTTCATTTCAATCCACATTTTGATTTGAATTTTTCCTTTCATAATGTTATGGAAAGATATATATTTATTGTTGTATAGGTTAAAATGGGAAGCTACATAGAAAGACATGCAAGGAGGGATTACTCTATTTTATATGATAGTTGTGCTCTACGGATTTGTAAATGTAACAACCTATATTTTGGCCTTAGAAGGTTAGAACTTTTATTTTTACTCATTTTAGTGATTCATTGCTTAGTATTTGTTGAGTTTAGATAGAATCATATAAAAATCTGATATGTATACATCTAGATCTATTTATAAGTTGTGGGATATTATTTTTATTGTTATATGTTTATGATGATGATAATTTTGTGATTTTCTTAAACATGCAAATTGAAATGTGGAACTTTTGTATGTGGATATTGGTTCAAAATTATGTATAATAGATACTAGGCATCGTGTAAAAAAAAAAACACATTTCTTAATTTAACATTAATAGAGATAAGGATTATCATATGAAAAGTGTAATGTATATGCATGGATATGAGATATGCAATATCCAAATGACTATAGCATTGAGGTGACCAAAGCATGGCATGGCATGGCAAGGAAAGGCATGGCATGGAAAGTCAAGGCAACGCAAGGCATGGCATGGAAAGGAAAGACATGGCAAGGCAAGGCAGGACATGCCAAGGAAAGAAAATACATGGCATGACAAGGAAATGAAATGCAAGGCATGACATAGCATGGAATGGAAAGATAAGACATGGTGAGGCATGGCATGGAATGGAATGGAAATGCATGGAAAGTACAGTCAAGGAAATTCATGGCATGGCAAGGAAAGGAAAGGAAACGGATGAAAAGGCATGGCATGGCATGGCAAGGAAAGTAATGGCAAGGAAAGGAATTCCATGGAATGGCATGCCATTGCATGGAATGAAAAGTGAAGGAAAGGCAAGGCATGACATGTAAAGTCAAGGAAATGCATGGTATGCATGGCATGGCAAGGAAATATAAGGTAAGGAAAGACAAGGCAATGAAAGGAAAGGTAAGGGAGAACAAGGCAAGGAAAATCCAATGAAATGATAGGAAAGAAAGGGAAGGAAAGGATGGGAAAGTAAGGAAATAAAATGAAAGGAAAGACAAGGCTAGGAATTGATCACATACTTTATTGTGGATGCCCCATCCACTTGGCATATTTCACATTCATCTATGCAGTTGGATACCTTGGAATTTAGACATATGGAGTGGTTATATACATGAAAATTCTTGGAGGGAAAGTTCTAAGTGGAAACTTGGAATTTGAATTGGCTTGATGCCTATTTTTGGTGGTGTGTCCCCTTTATGAAAAGTATTCCCCTTCCCTGCAATTTTATTATTTGTAGGCTTAGTATGTCATGCATTTAATCCTTCAACCTTTGGTTTCCTATGCTTGGTGGTAAACATACTCCACTCTTTTAATACATCTCCAACTACCATGCAAAATCACTAAGAATACTTGCTTGTAAGGATTTTCTTTATTGAACCCATATGTCATCCATTGCAATCCCCTTCCTTGCAATCTCCTTATTCCCAGACTCACTCTGTCATTAATTTAATACTTCAACCTTTGATTTCTTGTCCTTGGTGGTAAAATTGCTCCACAACTCTCGTAATCTATCTCCAACTACCATGCACAATCACCGAGAACACTTTCTTGTACAGTCTTCAACACAGAAACAATCTCTCAAGAAACATATAATTGATATATTGTTCACTATCATTATCACCTTCTTTACCACAATTCATAAGTCTCCATTTAGAGATCAAACCCTAAATCATGAATCAAATTTTCCAAGGAAAAAATAAAATATTCTATCAAGAAAAACTTTCAATCAAGCAAGAGAAATACTTTCTTTTAAAGAAGAACAAAAAAGTGACCAAAATATTGACAAAATTCATGGGCAAAAAATACGAATATGGGAGAAACAATTGGAGCATAGAACAACTGCTACTTTCTCATCATTAACAAAAGCATACGTAGATTACAAATCATAGTATGTAATCAAATTTTCTAAAAATAGCCAAACACAAACTTGAAGTAAACTAGAGACACCATTAACATCTACTGGTGTCATAAATGCAACTACAACTAAACTCAAATTTCATTAGTAAAGGTAGGGGACATGAGAGATTATTATCTAACACTCCCTCTTAATCTCAACTATTATAATCTTCAATACTAATAATAACTAAGTGTTGTCTCTTAAACTCAAAAGCAATTCTTCCCAATTGTTTGGTGAAGATATTTGCAAGGTGATCCTTAGATCCAAAAAAATGAAGTGTGATTTCATCATTGTTGACAAGTTTGTGAAAGATATGATAGTGAGTGTCTACGTTTTCTCTTCTTGTGAAATACATGGTGTTTAGACAATTTTATTGCTGAATTATTGTCACAGTAGAGAGTAGTTGGCTCATTTTCCACATGTGTAAGATCCATCAAAAGTATTCATAGAAAAAATGCATGGCAAGCTAGTGTACTTGTTTCTACATACTCTGCTTTTGCAGATGAAATGTTGACAATGGGATGCTTCTTGGAAGCCCATGGAATTAGATTCGTGCCTAAATGAAAAGCATATCCGTAAGTGATTTTCATGTCATCAAGACTGCCTGCAAAATCACTATATGTGTATCCTGTAAGTGTGATGTCTTCAGAATATGTGTACAACAATCCGAAATCAGTCGTACCTGCAACATATCTTAAAATACATTTTCCAACTTTCTAGTGAGAGTCCTTGGGAGACTGCATATATTTGGAAATAAAACTGACTGCATACATTAAATAATCTCTTGTTGTTGTAAGGTACATGAGACTACCTACGAGTCTCTTATATAATGTTGAATCAACTTCTGGTCGATCATCATGCTTGATAAATTTTGTACCTCTAGCAATAGGTGTTTATGTTGGTTTAGATTTCTCTATCCTAAACCTCTTCAAGATGTTTGTAGCATACTTATGCTGACATATAAAAATTCCTTCAGAAAATTGCTCAACTTCTGTTCCCAAAAAATAGCTCATGAGACTAAGATCAATCATCTCAAACTCCTTTTTCATGACTATTTTTAAATAATCTAATTGCATATTTACATTGTAGATCATGTCATCAACATAAAGACAAACAATAGTATGTTATCTTGTTGATATTCTTTGGTGTAGAGAGTAGGTTCATTGTTTATTTTGCTCAAACCATTGTTGATTAGTTAAGATTGAATTCTACTATACCAAGCTCTGGGAGCTTGTTTCAGACCTTACAAGACTTTCTTCAATTTGTAGAATTTGGGCTCTTGACTTTTAAATTCAAACCCTGGTGGTTGATTAACATAAACCTCTTCCTCTAATATTCCATTGAGGAAGGTTGACTTGAAATCCATTTTAAATACTGGCCATTTGTTCTGGGCTGCAATAGCTAAAATAACCCAAATGGTATCTAAACTTGCTACTGGAGCAAAGTTTTCACCATAGTCAACACCAAGCTGTTGAGAAAAAACTTTGGCAACAATCTTTGCTTTATGTTTCTGTAATAAACCTCAAAAACTATCAACTAAAAAAAAAATCTTACTTTATACATTTATCTTTGAATGGGTTCGTCATTAAAAGAAAAGGATCCTAGCTGACATTGCATTAAATTTTCTACCCAATCTAACCTTTGAATCAATATTTCAAGTGTGCTTACTCTGTGCACCACCACTCACTTAATCCTACAAACTAGGTTTACTTTCATACCGATATACAAATTATATATCCATGTAGTTATGCTTACCACCATGAGGAAAATGGGACCTATATCCCTAATTCATATGCGTAACCTTAAACTTTGCATAACTGGATACTGTAACTAATGATGGGGCCATGTTTGATGCGAGGGTACCCATCAGCTTGATCACGTTCACTCCTCCCCTTCCGATCTAATGTCAGTCGCTATTCAGCATGGGAGCCTACCTATGGTGAATCACAGATAAGTAAAAGATTACACCCAGTCCTTATCTTGTATGTTTGATAATAGAAAGAATTTGAGTTCGGGAGACCTGTATTCTATAACTAACTGAATGCTTCGCTTCTTTTGTAGGTCGAAGTGGAAAAGGCGCTGGATCTAAATCGGGTTCTGCTCAGCAAGGTAAACAGGTGACTATTAAGAGAACTCTCTTGAAAGGTATGGAAAAAGCCTGGTGGTGTTGGGTTATTACCCTTGCGTTCTTGGCATACAACTGATATCAAATCATTAGATGTATAGAATTTTAAACAAGGGTTGTAAATTTTTTCTTTTAATGAGGTTTGTTGTTAGTCTCTGTATAGCGATATTCCAGACATAATTCATATTGGGAACCACGACAGAGATAGAATATATAGTGAATTAAATTTTGATGCCACCTTTACTTGTGGCAGTTGTTGATTAAATTATTTCCAATTAGAGTAAGTCTTGTCGTTGTGGTTATATGCATCGACTCCTGGGAATGCGTGGGTTATGTGCGTATTATGTAAATTTCTGTAATAACTTATGTTTCCCAGCGTAATCATTCTGCATTGATGAAGGCGGGGCTTTCGTAGTTTTAATGTCTGTTCCCTTGACTGTGAGACTGTACTACCCAAAAGAATCTAATACTCCTAAAAAAGAAATTGTTCTGGATCTCCCTAAGTGTTTTGCAAATTTCTAAATTCATCACAGACTTTGACTGTGGAAAGGGTAGACCGCTCTTAAACAAAACAAGGGAAAGCATAAAATATCCTAATAGGAGGCAATTCCCCTGATTGTTTTAGCATCTGATAAACAAAAGGGGTTTTCCAGATTTCCTTAACTTTCTGATGTAGATAGATTACTTCCAGTTTGCGCTTTTTTTTTCCAATACGTATATATATGTATAATATATGAGTGCCCAGGTGATTCATAAGGTTCTTGTTGTTTCATATTTCTCTTCAATTCTTAAATGTAATAGATAGGAAGTCTCTTTAAGGTGCATGATTGTTTGGAATTAGCGATACATTTAAATGTTTCCTTTCGGCACAAATTTAGATCTATTTAATACTTCAGTCACATAAACAAACCTATATCTATACAGATTGGTCTTCTTCAAGCACACATAGTATCCTAGCATTTCGACTTCAGATTAAACCTATCCTGTAGATAGATCTGTTCTCTTAAACTCAAATCGTATTTAAATAAATTTGCCTAGTATTCCATATTTTCGGGAGGGACCACTCCACAATTTAGACTCTGATTGTAAATTTAATACCACGTTTGATGTCATCCATTAAAAGAATTATTTCAATTTAGAACAATTAGATGCATAATATCAGTTACACACAAAACATCCAGGAACGGAGTAAGTAAAGGTTTACATATCTGAACCAACTTGCGGGAAAACAAAGGGAACAACCACGTTCCTCCCAACCGTAGAATAAGGCAGCTAAAACACTTGCCCAATTCACCCTCTAGCCTGACCATGAATCCATGAGGGCGAACTTGGAAAATCTTCTCTTCAACAATGTCCTACAGCTCCAGCAGTTTCCCTTGCCTCACACTCAAGCAATATTCATAACAACAAGTAAATCAATAGTCTCCTTCCCCAGCATACTTGCCAGTGTCTTGCCTCACATATGTTATTTATCAATTTGCCTAGGTCTCTTTCCCTCCCTTGAGAATTTTCCCAGCTTTCTAAATCCCTAATTTTCAGGAGCTTCCAATGGCCAAATCACTGATTTTCCACTTGTAACAATCAGCCCAGAGGTGTTTCCAACATGTTCCCCACTAATGGAGTCATGGTCAGCTGATTTTAACATGGTTGTTCCATTGTCCTCCTGCAATCAATATAAAATATTATGTTTTCATACAAGTGTCATAGTCAACTAGTTAGTTGGGTCAAATCAAATCCTTGCTCAATAGTCATAATAATTAATTACAATTATTAAATTCGAAATTCAGAATTGCCATAAATGGCAAAAAAATTCCAAATTCAAATTTACTAAAAACGGAATGAATTTCCAGCAAATTTAAATTTCAAAAATAATTTATTTTTGGGGATGTCACAGCTTCTCTACATGTCCTTTCTCATTCAACTTTGTCTTGTAAACCAACTTGAAACCAATGTTGGTTTTGTCTATGAGAAGATCAAGAAGAACCCATGTCTTATTTCTCTGAATCCCATCAGTTTCTTCATTCATGGCCTGCACCCAATGCTCTTCTTTCACTACTTATTCAAAATATGTAGGCTGACAAGACAAAAAGGAAAAGTGAAATTGTTGATCGATGTCATTATCTCCCTCATAGATGTCTCTTAAACTTTGTGTTCTATGATTTCTTGTAGAAGAATATGTTTGACTACTAGAAGAAGAACTATTTGTTGGTTTTTCTTCTTGTCCTTCCACTTGCAATCTTGGCATCCAAATTGGAGGAGTTGGTTTTCCTAAGCTAGCCTCTGTTTCTCTGTTTTCTAAATCATCTTCTTTTTCACTCCAAGATTCATCTTCTAGGAACTTGACATCTCTACTCGGTACAAATTTATTGGAGATTGGATTTTATAGTCTATAGGCTTTGGACTTTTCAATATATCTAGTAAAAATACGCCTCTCACTCCTATCATTCAACTTCCTTCTCAATTCCTCTAAAACATGAGCATATGCAATGCATCCAAAAACTATGAAATGAGAGACACTTGATTTAGTGCCACTCCATGCTTCTTGAGGATACTTGTCATTCACACTCATTGTAGGAGATCTGTTTAATATGTATATTGAACATGCTACAACTTCAACCTAATAATCATTAGATAAATTCTTTGCTTTGAGCATGGTCCTCACCATATTCATGATAGTCCTCTTTTTCTTTTCGGCTACTCCATTCTCTTGTGTAGTGTACCTTGTTGTGAACTGCCTCTTGATGCCATGTTTCTTGCAAAAGCTTGTAAATTCATGTGAATCATATCCACCTCCTCCGTCTGACCTGAGCACCTTGATGTATTTTCCACTCTGTTTTTCAACCAAAGATTTGGACTCTATGAACTTTGAGAAAGATTTAGATTTGTTCTTGAGAAAGTAGACCCAAAATTTCATGCTAAAATCGTCAATAAAGGTTAGAAAGTAAAAAACTTCCCCCAATGGGTTGGGTTTGCATGGGACCACAGAGGTTTGTATGGACTAGTTCTAGATTGCCTTTTTCTCTATAAGAAGCAGTGGGAAAGCTATCTATGTGATGCTTTCCTAGAATACAATTTTCACATGGATTGGATTGTTCATTTGTAATTGGAAATCCCGTGACCATTGACTGCTTTTGTCAAACACTAAGACTCTTAAGGGAAAATGACCATACCTACAATGCCACAACCAAATTTCATCTATGCTCGATACATTTTGAGAATATGACTGTGACAAATTCACACTTTTCAAATCTAATGGAAACATTCTATTTTTGGTCATTTCCACCTTTGCTATGAGTCTCCTACTAGGTGGCTTATCTAAGATGAAGCAAGTGGAGCCTTTAAATCTAACATCATATCTATTTTCACTTAACTTTTCTACACTGATTAGATTATGCTTAAGATGTGGTACGTAGAATACATTATGAATTGATTTCAGTTCATTTTGTCTAGTTAGGACAAGAACAATACCTTTACCATGGGATTGAACTTGAGAATCATCACCTAGCTTAATTTTTGATGTGGTCGAACTATCTATGATGGAAAACAATTTTTCTTACCCGTCATATGATTGCTGCAGCCATTGTCTAGCAACAAAAATCCTTGTTGTGATCTTCTTTGGTGATTTGGCATGAGATGAACATTACCTCAGATGTCCCTTCTTCAGTGTTGGAAACATTGGCTCCGCCTTTGTTCAGATCTAATAGCTTCTTCCTGCATTCACTCTCATAATGTCAATACTTCTTGCAATAGAAGCATTGAATGTTGGACTTGTCTGTCCATTTTTTTCCTCTCCCTCTATCACTATGAGAATGTCCATGTTGGTCTCATTTTCATCATTTTTCCAGAGGTAAAATTTATTCAATATGATGAGAGCCTCATCCTCTTCGACCTCTTCCTCTACTGAAGGAAGCCCGAGTCTGGAAGGCATTTTCCAAGGACTCTTCCTCCATGATCAGCCTTGATTCATGAGACAGAAGGGAACCCATTAGTTCATCAACGGTCAATTTGGACAGATCTTTGGACTCTTGTATGGCTATAACCACCATGAAAAATTTCGCGCAACACTTTCTCAACAATCTTTTGTTCTGCAATTTCCTCAGCATGAATCTTGAGTTGATTCACGATTCCAAGCACCTTGGTCATAAACTGATCAGTATTCTCATTTTCTTTCATCTTCAAGTTTTGAAGCTCTCTCCTAAGAGTCTGAAGTCGAACGGTTTTGACTTTCTCATTACCATGGTATGCCAAAGCCAGAGTATCCCAAGCCTCTTTTGCACTGGTTGCACCTATGATTTTTGGAAAAATTGTGTCTTCCAGTGAACTTTGGATTAGAAACCTTGCATTTGTTTCCTTATTTCTTCGTTCTTCGAGAACATTCCTATGATTATTGTTCATTGTTGTTAGAGTAGCTTGTTCAGGTTCTGTGAAGCTCCTCTCAACCGTTTCCCAACATTCTTGAACTTGCAAAAACGATTTATTCTGATAGACTAAAATTCATAATTTTTGGTTGTTAACACGGGCCCTTGCATTTTCCTTAAATTGTTATTGTATGCCATGGTTCTGCGCTCCCTCTTTTTAAATCGGTGTCTCTTTCTCCACTGTCTAAGTTTGACCGGGCGACCGAAAAAGGCTTAGTCCCTCCCTCTTGAACTAGCTAACCGTGACCGAAACGGCCTAGTCGTACCTTCTGAACTGGATAGGGGTGACCGAACAAGCCTGGTCGCTCTTTGTACTAAGACAGAGGGCGACCGAACTAAAAAAAATCCTAAACTTTTGAAGAGTTTTTCTTCAAATTTTGGAACCAGATTGCCCCGAAACTCTCCCCCTCCTATTGTGGGTTGATCAAGCTCCAAATTCCCTTGCAATAGCATGCAAATCGCTCTCCAATCTTCGAAGATAATTTCCCTTTACTCTTCGAAGAAAATTGTTCTACACTCTGGAAAATTGTTCTACACTCTGCGAGCGAAGAGACTTAGACAAAATTCGTGAGCAGAAAATACGAATATGGGAGAAACAATTGGAGCACATTGAAAAAAGCAGTAGATTACAAAACACATTCTAACTGTGTAACCAAATTTTCTAAAAATAGCCAAACACAAACTTGAAGTAAAACAGAGACACCACTACAAGTAAACTAGAGACACCACTAACAGCTAACTGGTGTCATAGATGCAACTACAATTGATCTCAAAGCTCATTAGTAAAGGTAGGGAACAGGAGAGACTATTATCTAACAATCATCCAAGCAGAACAACTTATTATGTACAGGGATTTAAGCTAGTTTTCTTCTTAACCCACCTGTCTTATAAAGTTCTGCTCCCCAGCACACCTGGTGGAGAATAAGTCTGACCTTCTACAGAATTCACACCGAAAGCAACTAATCTACGCACATAGAATATAAAGAAAATATTTTCAGAACAGAAAAATTAGGGCAAAACAGAAACAGTCCTTGATTAAAAAATCGTCCTGACAACCCCGTCTGTACAAACAGAGGATTCAAATTTCATTTGACCCTACTAATCGATTTAGTGTCTACCCTTTCCATACCTCAGGAGTATGTTTTCAACAATGTTCCTGGGCCACTGTGATTATGGATGAATGTTGTTTATCCTCTACCAATTCCCTTCTCCAGAAATCGATTTCTTTTCATTCATCGCGGAGGTCGTTAGTTTCCTGCGGAGTTTAACTGCTTCAACCAAAATCTCCGAGACACACTGAAATGACGGATTCACTTTCTCAGAGCAAAACAATGGCGCATAGACCTTCTATCCATGCGTTCCTTTCCTTTTGAATGTGTGTCACGTCTCATGTAATCTTCCGAAGCTATTGTTAAAACCACGTAGTGATCCTAGCCATCCATGTCTCCCAATGCCATTTCTCAAGTGAGAAGACTTACGTAATACGAAGACGTACGGACTTTGGAATTTTGAATTCGTAAAATTTCACAAATAAAACACGAACGGATATTTATGACACATAAAGGTTTCTGAACAGATATTTAGGGCAAGCCTGTCTTGTAATTAAGGTTCGCCTACGTGATATAACTTTCAATGTATCCGTTTCAAGTAGTTACAAAGATGATACTTATGGGACATGGCAACTTAAGCCTGGAATTTCAAATTTACCTACGTAGTATGCCAAGATAAAAATTGATGACTGTTAATTTATTTTAAAGAGTGTTACTTTAATATTCAAAATTATAAATTTCAAAATATTTTGTATATTATGTGTAAATTTCAGTGTCATAAATTTTATGAGCAGATCTGATGTCAGCTATGATCAATCTCCAAGTTCTAGCCATGACTAGCAGAAGACTTGGAAATCTTACTTACATAACAAAGTTGGAGGTGGAAGAGAAGAAGATCCAGGTTGAAGTGTTGGAATTTGGGTGTGTATTTATTCAGTCAACTCACACTGTGTCAAGACTCTGCCCCTACCTAGTTCCTTAAAGACTGAAACCATGAATTATAGTTATTAACCTAAACTGTATATAGTTATTAACCTGAACTGTATATACTTATAAACCTCTAAAGTATAAGTATCTACAACAGATTTTGACAAAAAAAATCTACACAGTTAAACCTCACTTCTACTTTTTGGTATTTTGATGTCAGGCAATAATTACAGTGTGGATTTTTTATCCACATATAAAAATTAAAATAAAAAATACGTCCTGTGAGGTCGTCAAATTCCAGGCAAGCCATCAAGGTTTCAGAACAGATATTTATGGCAAATCCTTCTCGTAATTAAGATTCGCCCACGTGATATAACTTTCAATGTAAGTGGTCACAATAAGGTTTGACAGAGACTTCGACCGTACACGGGGGTTATAAAAGGAGGTATTTCGAACCATTGAAAACATGGGGCGCCGGGAATTTTCAAAATCCCCATATCGTCCATTCGACTGGGAATCCTCCAGGAAGGAGAAACAAGATTGCCCAAAGATATCTGCCACTTGTTTTGAACATTCCAGATGCCCCTGCATCATCTTGCCTGGATCCCTAGAACTAGGGACAAAAGCGGGCCTGTAGAACTGGGACTATATAGGATTAACTATGGTTGGTAGTAGGGGCAAAAACAGCCCGTCCTTGCTCATAGGCGCCTTGATTTCTCCGCATTCACGTCGAGTCGTTGGATTGTGGAGCGTGGTATGTCGTCAGCAAGACAACTTGCAACGCAGTCTCTCTCAAACAGCACCGTCAACAACACAACTTGCAACGCGATCTCGTTCAAGCAGGTTGGAAAGGACTAACCCATCCCAGATGTGGGAGGAACTTCGCAATCATTTTAAAAGAGAAAGCAAAACAAAAACGGACATGTAGAACTTCGCAATCATCTTAAAGGAGAAAGCAAAACAAAAACGGAAATGTAGAGCTAACTATATCGTTGGGTAGAGTTTTCATATTTCACTCTTGATGTAAGGACAGTGATTGGACCAAAAGCTCTTTGTAAGGATGAAACCTGAAAAGGACATGGACTTGAAGATTCTGTAGCTCTTTACAGGTCACACTAATTACGATAATAAGCTTGGTAGTTCTAAAATTGAGAACTGTGATTTCGGAAGATTACGGCTTACAACTGTATAATGCGAATACAGAGTGAGATAAGCTTTCAATGACTATTACGTTATTGACAGAGACGCCGGCAGGGAAAAAATGAAAAAGTTCAACGAACGTTGAAAGCGCCAGACTTTTAGGAATAAGTTAACCGTACAGTGAATGGACTTTCATTATGGCAATAAATTTTACTTGGTTTGAATTCGGAAGATTTTACCACTGTGATTAGTGTTTCACGATCATACAAATTCTATCTATGGTGTCGGGTTTCAAATTTGAACTTATTCTCGTTTTTAAAGAAGGCATTTAGGGTTTTATAAAAAGCAATTTTTTTTTTAAATTATTTTTTTCAAATAAAAAAGTTGTATTGTTTGATTAATTTGATGTCACTATACAACACCGATAAGTGTTAGAGGCTTGCCACTTGTTTCGCCAAATTAGTGGAAATCATTTATACTTTCAGTCAAAATAACAATCGTCATTTGCTCCGTCATTTAGTCCAACTAAGAGCAACTGGCAGCTAGTGGTGTTTACAGTTCTGTTTGGACATACAATCAAAAGCTAATAATTCAAACTAAATAGAGAACCAGAGCAAGGAGACAAAAACAAAATTTCATGTCCATGAAAGCGAGGTGCAGACGACTGAGAAACTTTAAACATTAGGAGGGTTGTGAAAACAATGGAACCTTCCATCTGGAGAGCCTCTATGAGAAGTGTCGTCGCAAGGTATGAATGCAAAGGGTTGTGTGCAAGTCGGGCACCTCTTTTTGACCGACGCGTTCGAGAAGGTGTCAAACAACATGTCGATTATGTTGCTAATGAGGGTATGCTGGTGGAGCTGCTCCATCATGTCGCCCCTCATCTAAAAAATAAACTCCAATTGCTCTAGACTAAAGGGACTGGGTGGACTTTGGTCGCAATCCACAACTGGGTTGAGCAGTGGGGGCCCAGCCGGGCAATCCTTCATGGAGAGCTCCTCCTGGAATATGCAAGTGGCGCCTTCCATGGTTGTCATTGGATCCGTAGCTGCAATGTTGGTGTTGGGGTTGTCTTGGGCATTCGGGACCGTGTAGAGGAGGGACTCTGATGGAACCTGAATTGGTTCCTCCGAGATTTCCTCCTCCACGAAGGCCATTGGAGGTGTGGTTGGCTTCGTGATTAGCTGCGTCCGAGCTATAGATACATCCCTCTCCAAATTGCGCATGAGCCTGTACTTTGCAGCATAACAGTACCAGGAGGGTCCCCGCCTAGGTTTCCTTCTCTCTTTCGGCATGGTAGAGTCTGGAGGCTAGACAAGTATGAGAATGAGGCCAGAGAAGTCTGAGAGGGCTAGAGCCAAATCATCGAGCCAAGCAAAGAGACAATGCGAAGAAGCATAATGGTGAATGCCATGGACGAGCTAAAGAATTACCCAAGGAGCTGATAAGACCACACAGTCTCGCCCCGTACCTATCGTCAGCCCCCTAATTAGTGAGGGTGCCATTAATCCTATGCAAGGGAGCTGTCTTCGCTCACTCCGTGAATGTTTATGGTCGTCCTCCATCCAAAAATGGGCGTTTGGGTGGCAACCGACCATATTTATGGCGAGGTCTGCATGGGGTCTGTGTGGCCTCTCCTGGGCTACGTGTCACCCCATCCGAGGGAGGATATTCTCTTTGGGATAGATAAAGACATCTAGTCAATAGCCTGGGAGGTGGGGAGATTCGAGCATCCAATAGATTTGCTCTTGTTTTGAGTCCACTCCCTCGTTGGCCATGCAATCTGTAATTTTTTGGCATCTCTTTTCACATGTGAGGGGATAAGTGTGAGACGGGGTTGAAGGAGGCTCTTGAAGTCTTCCAACAATTCTAGTAATCTCCATCTTGGTGAAATTTCTGAGGGATGAGAACCATGGATGATTTTGGAGATAAGATGAATAATTACTTCAGAATCCCCTTCCACTATGAGATGAAAGATGTTGTGACTAATTTCTAGATTGATCCCCTTGAGAAGGATCCATAGTTCTGCAGCATTGTTTGTCTTGAATCCTAGATATCCTGTTGCGGTGTGTAGAATTATCCCCTAATTGTCTCATAGTACTGCTCCAAAACCCATCGTCCCTAGATTACCCTTTGAAGAACCATCGAAATTTAGTTTGACAAAGCCAGGAGGGGGAGGGTACCAAGTGTTCAGACTACTGGCAATTTTGACTTGACAAATGGCATTTTGTCGAGGATCCTCGTTGATATTTAGCTGCCAGTCCTGGAGGATGCGACTATCCGAGGGATTGCACTTTAAATCTTTCTTATTCCATTGCTCAACTTTGATTGTTTCTCGGACCAGGTTGAGGATCCTTGTCCAAGTAGAGTGTGGTGGGGAGGAAGTGGAGTGGAAAATTCTTTTATTTCTTTCTTTCCAGAGTTGCAAGACAAAGAAGTTGGGTAGCAGCTGCCAGATGTGATCTAGGATTGGGTTTTGATAGGAGATTAAATCCCAATTCTGAATGGTGCTTACAATGTTGGCACGATTCCTATTGGAGCGGTGCATTAGTTGCACTGCCATATCTCAAATGGATTCACTATGGTTGCATTGATTTAGGATATGCTCCATTCTCTCTTCCTGATGTCGACAGAGGAGGCAGATGGAAGGGCCCATGAATCCTCGTTTTCTTTGTTTTTCCTAAGTGAGAATGCGGTTTTGAGAAATTAACTAGAGAAATAGTGAGACTTTCGACCATAATTTTGGATTCCAGATTTTGCCCCATATGTGCTCTTTTGGTTGTATTTGTTAGTTTTCCTGGAGATAGTAAGCCTCTTTGACTAATAAGTTACCTGTTGGCAGGTGGCCCCATCTGAGGATGTCCAAACCATCCCTGATGCATATTTTACGCTGATTAGCACAGTCCCCCCATGCTTTCATGTTCGTTTCATCTTATATGTTTAATTCATGTGGTTGAGTTTTCCACATGTGCCAGGGGTGTTGCGGCGAGTTTCCTTCCAGATATATTTTACATGTAGAGCGTCCCTTGATTGAATCTACTGATGGAGGGGGCTGAGATGTTCTAAGGAGGATAAGAGATGTTTTTTTGTCAAGAGTCTTTCCAAAATAAGGAGTGTTCTCCATTTCATATCTCCCAGAATGCATGTTTCTGTATGAGTGGTTTGTTGCTTCAAGTTGTGTTCTGGATGTAGGAACCATGAATCCGATCATTGAGTCTGATAAGAAGGTCCTCTCTTATATTAGGTGCATATTTGTGTTTCCATATTCTTTCCCACACTACTACATATGACCAAATTTTCCACGGTTTTTTGTTTCTATTGCCACACAGATCTGTCGCACTTTCCACAAAGGCAAACAATTTTTTTCGTTGTACTTTTTTCGTCACTATATCCATGCATTCATTTTTCGTGGAAACAACGACGAAATCAGACTTCCACGTGCCACCATCTTAAAAAGAGGCATATTTTTTTCCGACGGAAAAATCATGGCAATAGCAACAAAGCAATGTGGCAATGGCGACGAAAAAAGTGTGTACTTGTAAGACCCCACCACTGACTTGCAACGCAGATGCCATACTTGCGAAGCTTAAAGTGTGGCAGGTAGAGACAAACAATCGTGGTAGAGTAAAAACACCTATCAATAGCTTGTGACGCAGATGCCACACTTGCGAAGCTTAAAGTGTGGCAAGTAGAGACAAACAATCGTGGTAGAGTAAAAGCACCTATCAATAGCTTGTGACGCAGATGCCATACTTGCGAGGATCTTATCATCGTTATTGCCACGCCTTCTGTAGGTTTAAAAAAAAAAAAAAATTGATAGTTTTCCCCTGCTTTCTAAGAAATTTCCTGTCACATCCTTTTGTGTGGATAAGGAAATCTCAGTTATGATTTTGAAACACAGTCCTATATGAGGGCATCTACTATCTTATTTTCTAACATTAAATAAGCAATATCAAGATTATTAGCAAGTTTTGTGTATTTAACTATCACTGGAGAATCAATGAGAGCATCATTAAGTTTCTGCATTTATGTATTCAGAAATGGACTTTAAACAACAAAAAATATTGATTTCATGAAGATTTATGTCGTCGGATTCCGTCCAAAAAAACCATTTCGTAGAACAGTTAGACAATGCCCAATTTTCCATGTTGATTTTGAAGTGGGTGTGGAAGCATCTCAACTCCAAATTCTCACAACTACCAATGTTCTCGCCATCCATTCGAATTTTTCATGTCGATTTTGAAGTGGTGTTGAAGCATATCAACTCCAAATTCTCACACCTGCCAACTTTCTCGCCATCCATTCGAAGAACCATGGAAAATTTGGTCACGGAGCTTGAATATAGCTAGTTTCAGGCTATGTCGATCAATCAGCCTACAAAGAAAAGGAACAATTATTGATCAAAGATAACCCTTATTTCTATAATGCCAAGGTTAGGAGAGAATTCGTGGGCCTAATATATGTTTTCTTATCAAGCTATTGAGACATGGGCACATAGGTAGAACCCATATATGTTATAATCAACCAATTTGATTGCGCTAGTATTGGAGCAAGAGTTGCAACAATGTCCAAAAGGTTCCAAATCTAGGTAATGGTCATGTAGTAATAATACAAGGGCATAAATATGAAAATTACAATGCACCTATATCTAAAGTTCAAACCATTAAAAGTTATTAAGCAACAAGTTCAAGAAAGATTGATGAAGTAGCACGATAATTCTATCTCGTGACACACAATGACATGGGAATAGTTGATTTGTTAAGTTGAAGCACAATTAGAATTCTCTCGAGTCATGTTCCTTGCAAATATGGATGGATACAATGTGTCATTGTAAGGTCATCAATGCTTGTGTTTCCTAAAACACATGTTACAACGTACTATAAACAATGCAAAGTGAAGGAACCTTGAAGCGAGATATACTTAGGGAAGCATGACATTGAGAAGCCAATAAACCTAGGAAAGTGTGAGAATGCGTATGGCACTTACGAATTAATTCAAAGGCATCTAGCACTTACGATTTAATTCTCTGATGTTGTCGAGACATAATATATTTTTGGACATGAATACTATCATTATTTTTGACAATTTTCATTTCTTGTTGAAACTCAACAAAAAAAAAAGACAATCTACAAATTAATTTAATTAGATATTCAATTATTTTCAAACTTTATCACCAGTAGCAAGAGGTTAATAACATGTGCTCCTTGCTCAAGGTACTTTTGGAGACATTGTGGGATGATATTGGATGACATAGACCTAATTTTCAAGACAATGAAGATGCACATACACAACTACAACAAAGAGATAGTTTGTCTTATCATTTTTGAGAGAGCCAAATGTTATGTCCATTTTATGCTTTTGTTAATTTAAGCATAAATCCATTACAAAAACATCAAATTAAAACATAGTCAAAGAGTTACTTGTTCCTTCATTAAATCAAATGCTACAAATTAGAAACAATTCCATTATAGGCAATAGTAGAACGCAAAGGGTTACTACTTGTTCTTATGGTAATTGGAAGGTATCTACATGATAAAACCCATGCAACATGGATGAATGTGCAGTACATGCTTTCTCAAGGGAAAAACAATACATGATTATCAATAAATAACACTTCTAAAATGCATGGTAAAAAGCATAGTTATCTTTGAAGAAGTCTGTGAATGCTTTTTGGACATGGGAATATTTTTAGAGGCTAACATATTCGTTGATCCATTCTTAGACTTGGGGTTTTATGCTCATAAGTTGAAAAGGAAAATTGCTTACATAATCTCAACAAAACGTGAAAGTCAAATATTGTAAATCTAGTAAGCAATCAAAAGAGTGGATGAGGTAAAAATATTGTGAGTTTTTTATTGAGCATGGTGTATTATGACAATGGGGTATCTATTGGATAGAAAACACTTATAGTTGATAGACACAACAACAAAATATTCATTAGAAAACCAAATTTATTGTTAATGTGCAATGGCCTCTCGATTGAACCAGGGTTGTTGTGGAACACCCCTCTTCCCTCCTGATAGTGGAATGAATTTTGGGTGATCAAATTGAAGATTCTACACTTAATAAGTGCACCACTCCAAGTCAATAGGTGCTTAGACTAAAATAAATCTTGCGAAGGGAACAAGTTAACTCCTCCACTCTATATCAGGGTGCATAAAATGAAGGGAGCAAGCTTGAATTAAAAGAAATCTTGAACAAGTTAACTCATCCACTCTATATTTATATTGCCACACATATCCCTCCAAGAGGTCAATTCGTTGAGTTGGATATGAGTGCGCTAGGCCTCCAAAAGCCAAGTGTCTTCAATCACCACCAAACCCTAGCCCTAGGGTGACGTCAAGCCCTCAAAGGTGACGTTTTGGCCTCCAAAGGAAAGTTGTTTGGATTGTAGGGGATAGGTGAGATTCTCCAAGGTGTCTCTTAGGCCTCCAAAGGCATGTCATCATCATCCAGTGTGTGGGCCTTGGTATCCAACCTATGGGATTCAATCCCCAAGGAAGCCCAAGCTAGGCTTGTTCTTCCAAATATGTCCACCAAACAAGGTCCAACAAAGAAAATGAATATGCCCTCCAAGGATCTCAATTCAAAGGTGTCATGCTGAGTAAACCAAATCAATAAAAGAGCCTCCATTTCTTCTCCATTTGTCTTGTGTACTAGGTACCCATAGAAGGATTTGCTTCTTGTTGAAACTAAAATTCCCTACAATGTGGAACATTTACATGTCCCCCTTTACACAAACCACATCTTATTCCCTTCAACCACGTGTAAGGACTCTTGACAATTTGGGGAATGAGATCATGGGGAGTTGCAATTCTTAATTTCCTCATTTATCTTGATGGACCCAAAAGTATATGGAATAAATATAATGTCATGAGTCAAGTATATAGGTGGATTTTGTACTAGGGAGAATAGAGAACAAAATCCTCCTAACTTAATGGACCTAAAAATAATATAAAATCTAATGAAGAACTAAGTGTTGGGTATGTGGGATGATTAAGGTATTTGGGGAAAACATAAAGAGAGAAATCCTCTAATATAGATGAACCTAATAAATATACAAAATACAATTTATCTTAAGGCGTTGGACTTGTGGGAAGATTTTTGAAGTTAAGATATTACAAAGGGTGAAATCCATTATGGGTTTGTAGGGCTAAAACTATTTATCTGATATTATTGGCACTGAGGATTTGGCATATGGAAAGAGATTGTTGGATGATCCTTTTAGGCTCCAAGTTGTGACCCTTTTGAGCTTCAAAATATTTTTTTTGGTTTGTCTAGACAACAAGTCAATAAGAAACTCGTGACATGAAAGGGAGAAATAAGATATGAATTTTAATAAGTTATTTTTCCCTTCAATGGTAGGTATGTAACTGGCACGATATGCTTCATGAATGACAATAGGCCTTAGTAATATAAAAGGGCTTAGGGTTGTAACTCATATGCATCCAACTTCCTGCCAACCAATAGGTACAAACCTCAGACAAGTAGCTATCTCGTACATGACCAAATGACATCCAACCAATATGCACAAATCTCATACACTTGCTAGGCTTATTGATGACGATAGGTTAGGTCATCCATATTCAATATCATCCTCGTGGATGCTATATGGGTTTGACAGGAGCATGAATACTTTAAGATTGCATACCCAACATTCATTTCACTCTCAACAAAAAGATTATGTGATGATGTTTTTATCGTCCAACAAATATCCATTTAATTTATAAGTAAGGAATAATAGAGAGCTTAAACTTTTAATGAACACAAACCTCGACAAAATCAAGGTTTAATGGACCCCATCATTTTCATGCAATGTTATAGAAGAAAAACCTTTGTATCTACAACTTTTGCAATAGTTAGTGCCTAAAAATCAAAGGTGCATATCTAGATTCTAACATGGCCTTTACTTTCATGGCTTAAATGATGTAACCCAACATTTAAATTAGAATATAGGTCCCAACAATTATGGTCAAATCCATCAAGTTAGCTTGTTATATTGAATCTAATAATGTATATAAACACAATTCTCTCATAGGATCCATGGCCTGGAGTAATGGTAGATATGTTCTAAATAACACAAAAATGCATAAGCACACCATAATCATGATAAGGGAAATGGAAGAGATACGAGCTAAGGGATTTTGCTTTGGGTGTAATAAAAAATGGTATTGGTAGAAAAAATGTTCCAAATAAATACTATTCACTTCAAGAATAATGACAAGGATGACAAGGAACCTCAATAGGATCCATGAGAATAGTTTGACTGCTCATTAAATAATGAAGCAAAATTTTACACCATATTGATGAATTCCTTGGAAGATATCGATATGCCTAAAACCGTTAAAATTGTAGGATACATCAACA
The DNA here is from genome assembly GCA_032191745.1 of Picea mariana. NCBI lineage: Eukaryota > Viridiplantae > Streptophyta > Pinopsida > Pinales > Pinaceae > Picea > Picea mariana. The sequence goes on from JASDQU010103601.1 coordinate 340,018, forward strand.
ACCAAAATTGCATAGTCCTTATCGACTTAAGTAGTACCCACACCTTCATTAACAAAAATATGGTATACAAACTGAATTTTGTTACACACCCATTTATAAACTTTCAAGTGGTGATTGTAAATGGAGGAAAATGCCACAACATAAAACTAAGTAGATTACAAATTATCAATTTCCATTTACACCATTGTTATTGAAAGGGTGGTTTTGGGGGTTCAATTGCTTAAATCATTGGCTAAAATGTCCATGAACCATGGTGAATTAATGGCCTAAAGGCTCTACCCATTCAAGTGATTAGCTCACATAAAATGGAGAATCTCCTCAAAACAATTTAATGGACTTATTGTTAATATTCATTGAATAAAAGCCCAACTTAAAGTAGGAAATGTTTCTTTAGATATAAACATAACTTCAATAAGCATGACATGGTGTTTCAGAAAATTCCCACAAGGTTTCCCTTTTCATGAGATCTCTGAACATGCCATTAAACTTACACAATGTAGTATCTCTGCCAACATAAGGCCCTATAGATGCCCTTATGATCAAACGAGAGAGATTGAAAATATGGCACGAGACATGTTGGATGAAAGTATCATTCAACTAGGATAGAGTGCACTCTCCACTCCATTATTCATATTATTATCTTCATTCACTCCTATCAGTACACATTCTCCCTTTCTCTTCTCTCATTTGTTTACTTAAGGTTCATATGTGTGTGTGTGTGGTTAAGATTTTGTACTAAAAATTTGTTATAGTTGTATTGGTCCATGTAAGAATACAAAAAAAATGTTTTTCCCATAGTCTATGATTCATAGTTTGTTAAAACAATTGATGCTTTTCTACCAAAAATTCAATTCTATCCTTTCTATAGGATTCTAAACTTTTACTATTATAAAGCCTACTTTAAAAAACATGTCAAAACCCTTACCTTATCATTTTCCTTTCACCAGATCCATTAGCCCATAAAACTTGATAAGAGTTGTCCACGAGATGCATTTCCATCACCAAGACCTGCATGAATCATAAAAGACAAATTCTTTATATAAGTAAATAAT
>JASDQU010103601.1:354807-365619 GCA_032191745.1 Picea mariana
TAAGAGAAGGCAATGCATGAAATGGCATGACAAGGAAAAGAAATGCAAGGCATGGCATGGCATGGCATGGAAAGGAAAGGAATGGAATGCCAAGGAATGGCATTGCATGACATGTCAAGTGAAGGTGAGGCAAGACATGGGATCGAAAGCTAAGGCATGGATTGACATGAAAAGGAAAAGCATGGAAAGGCATGGAACGACAAGACAAGACATGGCATGGCATGGAAAGGCATGGAATGACATGGAAACGCAAAAACAATTGATTGGATGGAAAATAAATTTGTGATATAAAGTTAAGTCATATGTCCCTAGAAAAAATGTTTTTAATTTCTTTGGATGAGAAATGTTCTTTTTTTGGTGATTCTTGTTTCATTGCAATCCACATTTTGATTTGAATTTTTCCTTTCATAATGTTATGGAAAGATATATATTCATTGTTGTATAGGTTAAAATGGGAAGCTACATAGAAATACATGCAAGGAGGGATTAGTCTATTTTAGATGATAGTTGTGCTATAGGGATTTGTAAATGTAACAACCTATATCTTGGCCTTATAAGGTTAGAACTTTGATTTTTACTCATCTTAGAGATTCATTGCCTAGTATTTGTTGGGTTTAGTTAGAATCATATAGGTATTTGATATTTATACATATAAGTCTATTCATGTGTTGTGGAATATTATTTTGATTGTTATATGTTTATGATGATGATAATTTTGTGATTTTCTTAAACATGAAAATTGAAATGTGGAACTTTTGTATGTGGATACTAGTTCAAAATTATGTATAATAGATACGAGGCATCATTTAAACAAACACACATTTATTAATTGAAAATTAATAGAGATAAGGATTCTAATATGAAAATTGTAATGTATATGCATGGATATGAGCTATGCGATATCCAAATGACTATAGCATTGAGGTTACCAAAGAAATCATGGCATGGCAAGGAAAGGCATGGCATGGAAAGTCAAGGAAACGCAAGGCATGGCATGCCAAGGAAAGACATGGAAAGGAAAGGAAATACATGGCAAGGAATTACATGGCATGGTAAGGAAAGGAAATTCAAGGCATGACATAGCATGGAATGGCAAGGCAAGGCATGGTGAGGCATGGCATGGAATGGAATGGAAAGGAATGGAAAGGAAAGGAAATGAAAGTCATGACATGGCAATGCATGGCATGGAAAGGAAAGAAATGGCATGTAAAGTAAAGGAAATGCATGGTGTGGCATGGCATGGCAATGAAATAAAAGGTAAGTCAATACAAGGAAAGAAAGGAAAGGTAAGGGAACACAAGGAAAGGAAAAGTGAAGGAAATGATAGGAAAGAAAGGGAAGCAAAGGGAAGGAAAGGATAGGAAATTAATGAAAGAAAAGGAAAGGAAATATAAGGCTAGGAATTGATCACATACTTTGTTGTGGATGTCCCATCCACTTGACATCTTGCACATTCATCCATGGATTTGGGTACCTTGGAATTTATACATATGGAGTAGTTGCATGCATGAAAATTCTTGGAGGGAACATTCCCTGTGGACACTTGGAAATTGAATTGGCTTGATGCCTATTTTTGGTGGTGTGTCCCCTTTATGAAAAGTATTCCCCTTCCCTGCAATATCCTTATTTGTAGGCTTAGTATGTCATGCATTTAATCCTTCAACCTTTGGTTTCCTATCCTTGGTGGTAAACATGCTCCACTCTTTTAATGCATCTCCAACTACCATGTAAAATCAGTAAGAACACTTGCTCATAAGTATTTTCTTTATTCAACCCATATTTCATCTATTGCAATCCCCTTCCCTGCAATCTCCTTATTCGCAGACTCACTCTGTCATTAATTTAATACTCCAGCCTTTGGTTTCTTATCCTTGGTGGTAAAACTGCTCCACAATTCTGGTAATCTATCTCCAACTACCAGGCACAATCACTGAGATCACTTGCTTGTATGGTCTTCAACAAGGAAACAGTATCTAAAGCAACATATAATCATTATATTTTCCACTATCATTAACACCTTCTTTACCACAATTTATAAGTCTCCATTTACAGATCAAAACCTAAATCATGAATCAAATTTTCCAAGGAAAAAATAAAATATTCTATCAAGAAAAACTTTCAATCAAGCATAATATTTTCTTTTAAAGAAGCATTAAAAAGGGACCAAAATATTGACAAAATTCACGAGCAGAAAATAAGAAAATGGGAAAAACAATTGGAGCACACAACAACCACTACTTTCTCATCATTAACAAAAGCATAAGTAGATTACAAAGAATAGTCTAACTGTGCAACCAAATTTTCTAAACATATCGAAACACAAACTTGAAGTAAACTAGAGACACCATTAACAACTACTAGTGTCATAAATGCAACTACAACTAAACTCAAAGTTCATTAGTAAAGGTAGGGGACATGAGAGATTATTATCTAACACTCCCTCTTAATCTCAACTATTGCAATCTTCAATAATAATACTACCTAGGTGTTATCTCTTAAACTCAAAAGAAATTCTTCCCAATTATTTGGTGAAGATATTTGCAATTTGATCCTTAGATCCAAAAAACTGAAGTGTAATTTCACCATTGTTGACAAGTTCATGAAAGAAATGATAGCAAGTGTCAACATGTTCTCTTCCTATGAAATACATGGTGTTTAGAAAATTTTATTGTTGAGCTATTTTCACAGTATAGAGTAGTTGGCTCCTTTTCCACATGTGTAAGATCCATCAAAAGTATTCATAGCCAAACTGCATGGAAATATGTTGTATTTGTTGCTACATACTCTGCTTATACAGATGAAATGCTGACAATGGGATGCTTCTTGGAATCCCATGAAATTAAATTCGTGACTAAATGAAAAGCATATACGTAAGAGATTTTCCTATCATCAAGACTTCCTACAAAATCATTATCTGTGTATCCTATAAGTGTGTTTTCTTCAGAATATGTGTACAACAATCCATAATCAGTCGTACTTGCAACATATCTTAAAATACATTTTCCAACTTTCTAGTGAGAGTCCTTGGGAGACTCCATAAATTTGGAAATAAAACTGACTGCATACATGAAATCATCTCTTGTTGCAGTAAGGTACATGAAATCATCTCTTGTTGTAGCAAGGTGTTTCTTTTGGTTTATATTTTTCTATCCTAAACCTTTTCAAGATGTTTGTAACATACTTATGCTAACATATAAAAATTCCTTGAGAATATTTCTCAACTTCTTTTCCAAAAAAATACCTCATGGGACCAAGATCAGTCATCTCAAACTCCTTTTTCGTGACTGTTTTAAAATCTTCTAATTGCATATTTCTAGTGTAGACCATGTCATAAATATAAAGAAAAACAATAATTATGTTACCTTGTTGATCTTCTTTGGTGTAGAGAGTAGGTTCATTGTTGCTTCTGTTGAAACCATTGCTAATCATGTAAGAGTCAATTTTGTTATACCAAGCTCTGGGAGATTGCTTTAGACCATACAATAATTTATTCAAGTTGTATACTTTGAGATCTTGACCTTTAACTTCAAACCCTAGTGGTTGATTAACATAAACCTCTTCCTCTAATATGCCATTGAGGAAGGTTGACATGAAATCCATTTGAAATACTGGCCATTTCTTCCGGGATGCAATAGCTAAAACAACTCAAATGGTATCTAACCTTGCTACTGGAGTAAAGTTTTCACCATAGTCAACACCAGGCTACTGAGAAAAACCTTTGGCAACAATATTTTCTTTATGCTTCTCTAATTGTCCTTTCTCATTCAACTTTGTCTTGTAAACCAACTTGAAACCAATGTTGGTTTTGTCTGTGAGAAGATCAAGAAGATCCCATGTATTATTTCTCTGAATTGCATCAATTTTTTCATTCATGTCCTACACCCAATGGTCTTATTTCATTGCTTCTTCAAAATATGTAGGATGACAAGACAAAAAGGCAAAGTGAACTTGTTGATCCATGTCATTATATCCCTCATAGATGTCTCTTAAAATTTGTGTTCTCTGATTTCTTGTAGAAGAATCTGTTTCAGTACTAGAAGAAGAACTATTTGTTGGTTTTTCTTCTTGTCCTTGGACTTGTAATATTGGCATCCAAATTGGAGGAGTTGGTTGTCCTAAGATTTCCTCTTTTTATCTGTTTGCTAAATCATCTTCTTTGTCACTCCAAGATTTATCTTCTAGGAACTTGACATCTCTACTCAGTACAAATTTCTTGGAGATTGGATTGTACAATCTATAAGCTTTGGACTGTTAATTGTATCTAGTAAAAATACACCTATCACTCCCATCATTCATCTTCCTTCTCTATTCCTATGGAACATGAGCATATGCAATGCATCCAAAAACTCTGAAATGAGAGACACTTGATTTAGTGTCACTCCATGTTTCTTGAGGAGTCTTTTCCTTCACACTCATTGTAGGAGATTTGTTCAATATGTATATTGAACATGCTACAAATTCAACCCAATAATCATTAGATAAATTATTTTCTTTGAGAATTCTCCTCGCCATATTCATGATAGTCATGTTTTTCCTTTCGGCTACTCCATTCTCTTGTGTAGTGTACCTTGTTCTGAACTGCCTCTTGATGCCCTCTTTCTTGCAAAATCTTGTAAATTCATGTGAAACATATTCACCTCCTATGTCTGACTTGAGCACCTTGATGTATTTTCCACTATGTTTTTCAACCAAAGCTTTGAACTCTATGAACTTTGAGAAAGTTTTAGATTTGTTGTTGAGAAAATAGACCCAAACTTTCCTGCTAAAATCGTCAATAAAGGTTAGAAAGTAAAAAAGTTCCCCAAATAGATTCGGTTTGCATGCGACCACAAAGGTCTGTATGGACTAGTTCTAGATGGTCTTTTTCTCTATAAGAAGCAGTGGGAAAGCTATCTATGTGATGCTTTCCTAGAATACAATTTTCACATGGATTGGATTGTTCATTTATTATTGGAAATCCCTTGACCATTGACTTCTTTTGTAAAACACTAACACTCTTAAGGGTAAATGACCATACCTATAATGCCACAACCAAGTTTCATCTATGCTAGATACATTTTGAGCATATGATTGTGACAAATTCACACTTTTCAAATTTAATGGAAACATTCTATTTTTGGTCATTTCCATCTTTTCTATGAGTCTCCTACTAGGTGGCTTATCTGAAATGAAGCAAGTGGAGCCTTTAAATTTAACATCATATCCATTTTCACTTAAGTGTCCTACATTGATCAGATTATGCTTAAGATGTGGTACATAGAATACATTATGAATTGATTTCAGTTCATTTTGTCTAGTTAGGCGAAGAACAATACCTTTACAATGGGCTTGAACTTTAGAATCATCACCTAGATTAATATTTGATGTGGTTGAACTATCTATGATGGGAAAAAATAATTTGTTACCCGCCATATGATTGTTGCAACCACTGTCTAGCAACAAAAAATCCTTGTTGTGATCTTCTTCCGTGATCTGGCATGAGAGGAACATTACCTTAGATGTCCCTTCTTCAGTGTTGGAGACATTGGCTCCACCTTTGTTCTGATCTGATAGCTTCTTCTTGCATTAACTCTCATAATGTACATACTTCTTGAAATAGAAGCATTGAATGTTGGACTTGTCTGTCCATTTTATTCCTCTCCCTCTTTGACTATGAGAATGTCCAATTTGGTCTGATTGTCCTGATTGCTCAAGAGGTAAACTTTCCAAGGACTCTTCCTCCATGATGAGCCTTGATTCATGATACATAAGTCAATCCATTAGTTCATCAATGATCAATTTGGACATATCTTTGGACTCTTGTCTGGCTATAACCACCATGGAAAATTTCTATGTTAAGTAGCGCAACACTTTCTCAACAATATTTTTTTATGTTTTTTCCTCGGCATTAATGTTGAGTTGATTCATGATTCCAAGCACCTTGGTCATAAATTGATCAATATTCTCAGTTTCTTTCATCTTCAATTTTCAATATCTCTCCTAAGAGTCTAAAGTTGAATGGTTTTGACTTTTTCATTACCCTGGTATTCCAAATCTAGAGTATCCCAAGCCTCTTATGCACTAGTTGCGCCTATGATTTTTGGAAAAATTGTCTTCTACTGAACTTTGGATTAGAAACCTTGAATTTGTTTCCTTATTTTTTTGTGCTTCGAGAGAATTCCTATGATTATTGTTCATTGTTGTTAGAGTAGCTTGTTCAAGTTCTATGAAGATACTCTCAATCATTTCCCAGCATTCCTGAACTTGCAAAAATGACTTCATTCTGATAGACCAAAATTCTTAATTTTTGGTTGTTAACATGGGCCCTTGCATTTTCCTTAAATTGTTGTTGTATGCCATGGTTCTGTGATCCCTCTTTTTAAATCAGTCTCTCTTTCTCCGATGTCGAAGTTTGATTGGGCAATAAAAAAAGGCTTGGTATCTCCTTCTGAACTAGCTAAGCATGACCAAAAAGGATTGGTCTCACCTTATGAAATGGATATGGGTGACCGAACAGGCCTGGTCACACTTTGTACTAAGGCAGGGGGCGACCAAACTAAAACTCCCAAATTTTTGAAGAGTTTTTCTTCAAATTTTCACACCATATTTCCCTAAAACTGTCCCCCTTCTATTGTGGGTTGATCAAGCTCCAAATTCCCTTGCAATAGCATGCAAATTTCTCTACAATCTTCAAAGAAAATTTCCCACTAGTCTTCAAAGAAAATTTATTTCCACTCTATGAAGAGGCTTAAGCCTGCTCTGTTACCATGACAAAATTCGTGAGAAGAAAATACGAATATGGGAGAAACAATTGGAGAACAAAACAACCACTGCCTTCTCATCATTAAAAAAATTATGAGCAGATTACAAAACACATTCTAACTGTGTAACCGAATTTTCTAAAAATATCCAAACACAAACTTGAAGTAAACTAAATACACCACTAGAAGTAAACTAGAGATACCACTAACAACTAACTGGTGTCATAAATAAAACTACAATTGATCTCAAAGTTCATTAGTAAAGATAGGGGACAGGAGAGATTATCATCTAACAATCATCCAAGCATAACAACTTATTACATACAGGGATTTAAGCCAGTTTTCTTTTGAACCCACATGGCTTATAGCATTTTGTTTGTTAGAATATGATGGATGTGCTCATTTTACCATAGACAATATCACTATTATCACCCAACCATAGGTCAAAGCCACCCTCTGAGCTCCTTAACTTTGACAGAGAATCATTATGGCAGCAAACCCTAGGATAGATAGCCAAAAAAAGGGTAGCGCACCTTTCTCCAAGGATAACACACCAAACAAGAGTCGATCAGATAGTCCAAACCATAACCAATACATAGTCCAAGCCAAAAGGTAATCTTCTAGTTGCAACAGCTACAACGACATCTTCTCCTCCAAACTTGTGCATAAACTGGCTAGTTGTAGTGCGCACAAGTGAGCTCTGCAGTTCTGAGAATTCCTATTAGAATGAAGACTGACCTCCTGTATTTATACTAATTCTAGCTAATTGCATGGCCCTACTTGTCATTATAGGTACTAACTCTTTAGTATATAATATTTCTTCTAGCCAACTTCTTCTCTTGGAGGCTAATAACCTAACACAAGTTATCCTCTTGAGCCAACTTGTCTTCTAGGGTTATTAGTCAACTCATTAGGGTTTCTTCTTTCTTTCCATAATATTCTATTCTCATCAGGTTTACACGGGGAGGTAAATACCTCCCGCAACTACCATAATATCAACACTCCTACCTAGATAGGGAGGTATTGAAGGTAATGGTCTTGAGCACAAACATACCATTCACCCAGTAGCATCCACATAGTCATATAGACTATCTCATGACTAGATCATGAGCGCTATCATCACTATCAGTGTCATTAGTTGCATCATCTCTCGAAACCATACTCCATCTGAGTAATCATACATGATGTTGGATAAGTCACTCACTCCACAGAGTGACATAAGAGCCATTCTTCTAATCTGGACATATGTCGTAGAAGAATAAATGTCCTAGACCATTTTCCTGTTTGGGAAATATCTGTCCATTGATCATCCATCTAACTGATAATCATATCCAACACTACTGATAGTCTTCAAGGCAATCAAAAAATTATCATTCAATAGAACACAACTATGTCTATCCATAGTAGTACACAACCACAATTCAGTGGTACACTACCACACCAAGTAGCACACAGATACTTGATCAATGACATATAATCATAATCAGTGGAACACATCCACCACAGTAGCATGCATCTACTTTCCAGAGACATACAATCTCCATAACAATCACTTGATATCAACCTGCATAGAAAACATTGTTATGATACAAACTAAATCATCTGGGCCATTCTTCCACTCACATCTATGAGATCTAGAAGAGCATCTTCCCTCGGAAATTCAAACATCAATGATGAGATATCTAGACTATTATTCTCAAGCAAGGAAGAATAATTGTTCTGATTTCTGAGCCTAGACCATTCCCCACCCTGGGCCATTCCTCTGGCACTAAACAAAGTGCAACCTAGAGAGAATGAGTCTGCCCTAAGGAATGACTTTCCCTGATTTTTGAACCAGGACCATTCCCCACCCTGTTCCATTCCTCTGGCACTAAACAAAGTGCAAACTGGAGAGAATGAATATTCCCTAAGGAATGACTGTCTGGACCATTTCCAAAGGAAATGACTGTCCTGCACCAACCTTCAAAATGGACAATTCTTTGAATCTTCTCACAACTATGATCCTTGAAAGAATGATTGTCTGGGGAGGAGGACCGGTCTTCTTGATTAACCATCAACAAGAGAGATTATCCTAGACCATTCCCCATGTTAACCACAATGGTAAATTGATGTCTATGTTACATCATCAATCCATCAAACCATTTTCATTAGGAAAATGACTATTCGATTTGGACCATTTTCCGAACTGGAAAATGCCTGTCCGTCAGAAATCTCAAACCACTTTCCGAACTGGAAAGGAACTGTTCATCCTGGACCATTTTTCGAACTGAAAAATGATTGTCCATAAATCAACAACACATCAATGCTCCCTCCCAACCCGGAATTCATCTCTTCCTTTTTCAATATGGAAGTCGTCTCCACGAGATCCAACTTGAGTATGCAAACTATTTCATCTTGGACAAAGGCTTTACCAAAATATCTCTGTATCTGCTCATTTGTGGGGATATATATTGGAGAACCACTTCTCTTTTTTGGACTTCATCATAGAGAATGTAATGCTTGATCTGAATGTACTCCAGTCTTTCTGGAACACTAGTTTCTCTAAAGGCTTAATATAACTTTCATCATTACAGTATATCATAGTTGAATTGAGCTATTTTGTTTCATGCTAGCTCATAACATCGTGGCAAGGCTTAAACTGGAACATATCCATGTGGCACTTCTTATGTCATTATGAGATATTTGTCATGGATTGGCAATCCATCATCCTGATCTTCTGAGTAATCATTCTGATACAATATCTCTATTATAGAAAGTATTCACCACGTTTCTGTTGTGAATTGGAGATTCTCCACCAAGTTGTCTTCTTCCATATGCATACAAGGTTCTCTTTCTGGTATACCTCAAAGCCTTGAGGTTTCTTTACATGTAAACTCCAACCTATGGATATTGTGAACGATATATTGTCTTATGTAGATGTATGTCTGGTTTACTGGAACAAGCAATCATCATAGTCTTCTCCCTCTGTCTGGGAGAACCTCTAGTTCTGGATCTCGCAATGCTTATGTTCATAAGTCTTCCATAAAATTTTCTTCATCACAACTTTTAGATCCTCTACTTGATTCTTTTAGTGAGTTCATATCAGGCTAGTAATCTTGAGATTCTCGATACAATGACTGGTTGTTCTGGCTTTTCTTTCTTTCTTGGAATGTTCATGTTCTTCTTTACATCTTGGGTCCATGGAGTTTTCTATAGATTCCATGCTCTGAAGATTCCATACTCTTCCTTTCATGGATGTGGATGGATAAGAAGGGATTCTTTTTAAGGCTTCTTTTCGAAGAAGACTTCTTCTAAGGTCAAACTAAACACGTACTACTTTTCATGGCTGCTACCATGGATATATACTTTATCACCTTTAATAGATCATAGGATTAGCTCCCTCCTAATCCTTGCTTCATGTATGAATGGATGCTCTTATTTTGGTAATATATAATCGTCTCCCTCCATCTAGGAGAGTCCATGCTTCCGTCTGCATCCTTATTTCCTTCTGCAAAGTGTTACAAATCTTTTTCCAGTTTCCTCTTGATTGCTGACTTCTTTTTGTCTTTACTTCTTCTAGGTTTCTTTCTAATTTTGTCTTATCTTGTAGCTTTTCTTATAGTCATAATGATAGCATTCCTTATCTTGTTGTTCTTCCATAAGCATAGTTTCTCTTTGAACGTATTATCTTCTAAAAATTATATATGCAAGATATGTATCAAAAACATGGTATGTACAAGAACTATGAAGAGTATTGTTACCTTGTATTAGAAGAAGAAGCTTGTTTTGTCCTGCTTGGATTTCTTTGAGGGTTCCCTTTCTTCGAAAACTGATTCTTCGTGTGTTTCCTTCCTTTTATTTAACTCAGGACAATGATTCTTGTAATGACCATACTTTTTACAATTGAAGCATTGTATCCTTGACATATCTTTCTCTTGATTTGTTTTCTTCCTGGAGCCAAACTTCTTTTTGTTCCTGAAATCCTTGAACCTTGTTGTGAAGGCTTGATCATCGTACTTCTTTTGGGGTTTCTCTTTTTCATTGATCCTTGATTCTTCTTGATCACAACAAATCCAAAGTTCTTCAAATGTAG
>JASDQU010103601.1:366145-389030 GCA_032191745.1 Picea mariana
TCCATGATCTTTCCTTTCACGATATCCAACACTTTATTCTTGTCAAGGATGAGGTCAATCCTTGTATTCCACACTCTGAAGTTAGAAGCTCCATCTAACTTGTTTTCTGACTTCATAGAGTAAGTCATAGCTTCTTTGACTTGGTCAACCCTAGATTTGACCAAAAACTCAAACTTGATGTCTTGGCTTGGTGAGAGTACCAGGAGATGTGCTAGGCTAGTGTGCACTATTCTATCCAAAAATTAGGTCAATCCATTCACTTAAGGTGCCTCAATGAGAGGGTTAGGTTTTCTGCAACTGCACATGCCAGTAACCCTAGCGATAGTTCTTTGTTGACTGCTCCTACTAGAAACCCTAGTGACAGTGATTTGGTGACTTCTCCTGCTAGAAACCCTAGCGACAGTTCTTCAATGAGCTTAATATCCTTATGGCTATGCTCCCTTCGAGTGGCTAGAATGAATGAAGGAGGTGTAGGCCCATAACCTGTTAGAATATGATGGATGTGATTGTTTTACCATAGACAATATCACTATTGTCACCCAAGCATAGGCCAAAGACAGCCTCCGAGCTCCTTAAATTTGACAGAGAATCACTCTGGAAGCAAACCCTAGGCTAGATAGCCAAACAAAGGGTAGCGCACCTTTCTGTTGAAGTAGTTGATGTTTGAGGGGGAATATTATCTTGTGAATGTCTTCTAGTCACTATAGGTGACCGATTAGGGGGGGGAGGAGTCTTGCGACCACCTCGTACCATTAATTAAGTTCAGGCCCTCCTTCTAGCGCCATTTTTTGACGGGCGGAATTGTTCATCCGTCAATTGAGAGAGTGGAACCGGTCCGGTGTTGTCTAAATAACCCAAGCCGTTTGGAATGAACCACCCTGACGGGTTTAACGGCTCCGTTGGCCGCTCTAAGATCCTAAAAAAACCAAAGAGAAAACTAATCTAAACTAACTAATCTATCTAAAACAAATAAAACAAACTAAACTAGCTAAAACAAATAAAACAAACTAATACACTAGTCTAATTAAAACAAACTACTAAATTAAACTAAAACTAAATATAAACTACTCTAACTATTCTATGTACAATCTACTAATTACTGAAATTAAACAATCTAATATATTTATCTTTGGCCTATGCTTGGGTGACAATAGTGATAAAACGTACTGAAATTAAACATTCTAATATATTTACTGAAATTAAACAATCTAATATATATATCTAAACTAAACTACTAATAATATACTAAACAAATGACAAACTGACCTGGAAACGCTCCTAATTTTTCCTGTGTATGATGACTTTGAAGCTGGTCGGAGGAAGGAAACTCGCACCGGTTAGTCCATAAGCTTCTCGTAAACGATAAGTTGCGTTGCTCTTTGAGTTGTTAACAGGACAAACAAGACATAAAAAATCATAACAATTATATGATTTATAAATCTCTGGAATAAGGGAAACTTGTTATGCAAAAACTTATATTTAATAATTCAACTCATGAAGAAGAGAAATCTGTCATTCACAAACTGAATTAAGCAGTTGCTATGTTTTTTAAACACTTGGAAGAAATCAGATATGGATTACAGTGATTAATTTATATCATTTGCAAAAGATTAAGATAGCTAAAGTAGTCGTTACCCAAATACAAATTGATATACACAACATGAAACAAAATATTGATATAATGAGAAGCTAAAGTTGTAACAAAACACCAAATTCTTCCTCAGTCTGTATTAAAATTCCATATCCTTGTTCTCCCACGAATGAGGATGATCATTATTACAAAAATGATAAGTATATATAAGTCTCTCCACAGGGTAAAACCTCCCTGTGGATAATATCAAACTGTTTTACATAATCTGGGAGATATCTCAAAATCAACTAAACTAGGAAAATGAAATGACATCAGGATATTTCAAATATCCCCTAACTGCTCATCAAATCCACTGCAATTTTGAATTTATCTGCAATAGGCCAAAAATATCAAGTTAGAAAGATATTACATTAACAAAAACAATAAAAATCTAATCCTATAGACTTAGCTACAGAATCATCTGATTCTGTAGCTAGTCTAAAATAGCATACAGGACCAGATAGAAATCAAATCAAATCTTTTAAATTAATCAAATCCAATTTTCTTTCAATAAACATTAAAAATGAATCACTAATGATTCAAATGATTTTATCTTTCAATATAAAATATAATCAAAAGTGATTTAATCGAAACAGGGGTAAGAATACTCTGTTTCACGGTTACCATAAAATCAGGTCGAACAACAACAAGACTGTTCCATATCCAATTAAAATCAAATAGGATCAAAATCCAATAACCAAATAGAGAGACAAGCATGCCCTATTTCGATTGCCATCATAGTTGGGTAAACAGAATCGAAACCTAACAGTTTTACGAATCATTTCACATCCAATTTGAAAGTAGTGCAATCCAGCAAATCATATGAAACGTTGTGTTTTTCCAAATCAGGAGATACGATCAGATCAAAATAGAATCGTTTTACAATTGTTATAACGGTTATGGCATCAAACGGTTTGCGTCATAGGTAGATTAATTCAGACATATACGAGAATCAATTCATACAAAATCATAACCAGATTGATTCGGCTTTGACCATAATCACGATAGAATTGACATAAGTGATAATTGGTAAAAAACTCGATTGGATTTGAATGAAATCAATAATTCCAAACAAATCGCGACTGGGTTTAAAATAGAAACAAATCGTGAATTCAATCTCGTTTGACAAATCCGATTGAAACAACATATCCATCGCAAATACGAATCCAACCGATAACAGGGTCAAGTTAACAGTAAACCAATACGAAGTAACCGGTTGGGTTTTTCACATAACCATTATGAATTGATTTTGGATATATTTTAACAGGATCATATTGAGAATAATACGAATTGTATTCCTGTTGATCGAAGGTCATATGGGACATAAAATCCGTAACAGTTAACCATATCACAATTGTTACCAATCATCGCGTATAATGAAATCGAAACAACATATGATTGTGTTCAAAATCGAATATGAGAAACAACTTCTTGTCGAGAATAGATATAACAATTTCAATTGACAGCAGAGCATTAATTTTAGCTAAACTAAACCAATCAAATCCATACCAAAATCAATCAAATCAATGAAAATCTAATCGAAACTAAACTGAAAAAATGAACTAACATTTAATCAAAACATAGCTATGTATAGGATGCATACAATGTGACAAAGAAAATCCACGCTGTAATCAGAGTTATCCAAAACTGAATTCAAATTCATTATATAAACAAGTGATAAAACATACCAGTGAGGCTGCTCAAACTATGCCAACTTAGAATTCACGATCGATGTAGCTGACTCCACATTTTTAAACAAAATAGAGCCTGTTGTCCTCTGTTTCTTATCAACGGCTTGCAATTTAGCCTTTTGATTGGTAAGTCGTGCAACTTGGTCCTCCAAAGAATGAATTTTGGACTGTAGTATTGGCACATCAAGATAGTATCTCTCTAACCACGAGCTACATTTATCACAGGGTGGCACTGTAGATTTCGACAGGGCAGGAGAGGGTTTGGATGAAAAACAGGGGGTTTCACAAGGCAGCTTAATGCCTGGGTAGTTAGGGTCGTTTTGTAGGAAAGGGGGTAGGTTTGACACAAAGTCAAACGAGGGTTCGACACACAAACCTTCCGAATAGGAGTATTCACTAGCCAATAAATGCTCCACTTCCGAGTCAGAGTCTTCACTTAACACGATAGGGTTAGGGTTGACAAGAGGTTTTGGCTTGTTCCTCGCCATTCGAGAAATTAAACGGGCATTCTTTTTGCCTTTGGAGTTTATAGTAGGTTTGTATTTAGGCTTCTTTCCTATAGGTTTAACAGTCTCGGCATCCTTGGTCACAGAGTAGGGTATGTGGATAGGTGAGCCGGGTAAGGGTTTAGGTAGCAGAATACTGTAGGGTACCAGGGGTACAGTCTTGTCTTCGCTCACGACAGGTTTGTCAACCTGTGGAGGATTCGAATCCACAAAATCATTGCGAGCAAGGAAATTGTTCCAATAGTCTTCGTGTAACCCCAAATGATAGACAACAATTATTTTAAGCAGCCCATAGTGAAAGAGGTTTTTATCGGCCTGGTTCCTTTTTTATTTCTTAGACATTTTGAATAGGCTTCTATGCAATTAATATGGCATATTGAGCTGATAACTCATAAAAACCATAAGCAAACGAAGGTGGTGTAAGAAAATAAACCCGTACTGACCTTCGCAGGTGATAAACTGTTTGATAATCATCAATAGATCATGCCAACATTGTTTCAGCATGGTCATGGGAGCTAACCTTACGCGACTGGAAGAGCAATGTCCAAGGGACCTCTTCCACTTTGCAATTCTTGGACCATCGTTGTCCAGTGAAAAGAAAATTCGTAGCAAGACTGATAAACTGCTCGTCAATTTTCAATTTAACATCGTCGACCTTGGCTTGACAGCCATCAAAGGTCATGGCGAATTGCCTAGCAACGCAGAGGTTAAAACCATCAAACTTTTGTATGAACGGAAACCACACACTATCCTCAAGGTCACTGCTGGCACTGTCGAACATCAACAGAGCCTGGTTGCCATTAGGTTTAGCCCTCACGAATGGAGCCATGGCGCGAGCACATGGTAAGGGTTTGGTTCACATTCACCAACACACAGGAGTAGAGTCATTAACAGCTGCGAACGATCAAAGGGGAAGAATTAATGTGCGCATGCGAGGGTGGTGGAGTTTTTCACCGCCATGCATAATAGTAATAGCAAAGTACAACCGCCAATTAATCCTTTGTTCAATCAATTATAACATAGTTCAAAACCAAATCATTCGGCCAACCAAAAATCAACGATGGATGATATACCAATGCGCCATCAACCATAGATTTTCAAACCATGAATATTCAATGTGAAATCAAACCCAAATGTTAACCACGCGCCATTACATAAATGTGTTAATCAAAAGTTTTTAAACATTGTGACAATCGATTTCATAAAATTGACAAGCCAAGAGCTATAAAAAATTTAACATAAGGATCACATTAAATATAATAACAAAAATAAGCCATGACCCCTATGCGATTCAATGAATCAAGTATAAACCCACATGCTCAATGTCTCATAAGTTTAATAAAATCAAATTGCTCAATCAAAGTAAAGATAGGCAAATAGGCATAGTTCGAAAATCCTTTTAGCCACATAATAATAATGCAGAGGTAAGTGCCATTCAAATCAATAAAAAGATCATGACATTTCAACTAACGATGGAGGAGTTTTCACGCTTACAGTCGTGAAAACTAAATGGAGACCAATTTGCAAGTGTCGCAAGAAATGAAAATATCGTCTATTTGAAGAATGCGACGACAATTTGAAGTTCAGAAGACATAGGTGTAGGCAGCTGATAGGGTAATGGAAAAAATTGAATTGGCTGCCAACAATGGCGACACACTGGTAGAAAAAGTTATCTCTGTCAAAAGAAATAAATTCAGATCTGGACAACAAGGAAAATTTCAACTCAAAAACGACAACCAGAAAATCGTACAAACATCATCATTTACCATCTTTTCCAGTGATGTTTTAAAAGATGAGAACTAATAACAGTCTTAAGATCAGCAAGTCACGATATTAATGATAAAATCTTCAATACTGTTGGCATGGCCAATGCTGCCAGCAGGCGTCCATATCCTCGACAGGGTTTCCATTTAACCCACTCTGACATCTGTATCCTGTCAATAAGTTCTAGATCAGAATAAAGGACATTAAAGAGGTTTTATTATATTTTTCACAGATTTTCATGTACCCGACATTGCTTCGCTACCAGCAGGCCTGTTCAATACCCCGACGAAGTTGTCTTGGCATCATGCATGCATTTACCCACTTCCATCGGACCTGTTCAGTATCCCGACGGGTTTACAAACACTTCCCACAGCTCTTATTCATAATTTTATTTTGTTTTCTTTTGTAGATATATAGCCGAGCGGGGTGACACTGAAAATCTTGACATTTTAACTTATTTTTCAGACCTCATCAAAAATTTTTAACACTGTCATTTATTCAGCTCCATAAATGTTTTATTTATAAAAACAACTTACTATGACAGGGAGACATATTTTGAGTCATTCCTTTACGGAAAAGGGACAGCGTAAAAAGATAATAGATGATCCAGAACGGGATTCATCATCAGGACAGCGTAAAAAGATAATAGACGATTAGTCCTGATGATGAATCCCGTTCTGGATTCGAAACGTCGATGTCAAAATGACACTAAATAACAGATGATCATGACAAACTTTTCTCAGAGATTGAAATTAGTAACTTCTTTCAAACAACATAATATTCCAACATAAATATCAGTTTCAGAAATATATCACTGATGTTCGTACAATCTTTCAGAAGTTATTTTCGCGAAGAAAATTTTCTATGGTCTTTGTCTGAATGGCTCAGTGCACAGGTATGCATATTTTTCAAAGAAGACAAAAAAATGATCAATTCAAATCAAAATACAAAATAGAAAGCAAACAAAAAAATGAAAACAAAAATGAAATATTTACAGAATATACAAGGGTATTTATCAAGCAAAGTATCTTTTCAGGGCTTGGCCATTCACCGGATAGGTGTCAAGCTGCCCTTCAAGATTCTGTAATCGAAAGGAACTAGGACCCAACTTTTCAGCAATTAAAAATGGCCCAAGCCATAAGTTTTGAAACTTGGTGTGCTCACCCTTTTCTTCGTGTGGTTTGTCCCACTTTAAAACAAGATCACCTACTTCAAAATTCCTATCAGAAGTAGAATTAGAATCGAACCAGCTTTTAATTAATTGTTTATGTTGGTCTAACTTACGCTTAGATTGAGTTCTTACTTCTTCTAACTTCCTCAAAGAGTTAATGCGGCTTTCTAAAGGGGGACAATCTTCTTCTTGGACTTTTTGTGTTAATTGAAGTGAAGGAAGAAGAATGTGAGGTGGCAGAATGGCTTCTCTGCCATAAACGAGAAAAAAGGGGGAGTTACCTATAGCGGCTTTGGGTGTTACCCTGTCAGCCCATAGTGCATTCAGTAGTGCATTGTGCCAATTCTTGTGATTTTCAGCCACGGTTCTCTTGATAATTTTGATCAAGTTCTTGTTGGTTGATTTTGCTAAGCCATTTCCCTGGGGGTAGTAACTAGCAGAATACTTCAGCTTTATTCCTTTCTCCAAAGAGAACTCACTCATTTCAAGAGAAGAAAAGTATGAAGCGTTATCAAAGACTAGACAACCAGGGATGCCGAAACAAGTAATGATATTAGAGTTTAGGAAAGAGATAACCTGACTGGTATTAACAGTTCTTAGCGCGGCGGCTTTGGACCATTGAGTAAAGTAATTTGTGGTTGTCACAATATACTTGTGTTTTTGTGAGGAGGGAGGGTTAATAGGACCTATGATATCAAGGCCCCATTGCTGTAAAGGAGAATCTACCGAGACGGGTTGCAAGGGGAAGGCTGGTTTTTGCAACCACCCTGATCCTTTCTGACAGATGATACATTTATGACACAAGGCATGGGTGTCCCTAAAAAGTGTGGGCCAGTAGTAATTGGCTCTCAGAACCTTATGAGAAATGGTGTCGCCACCAAAGTGACCACCAGCTTCTCCTGCATGCAACTCAAGCAAGACTTTTTCTGCTTCGTCTTTTTCAAGACAACGTATCAGTACGCCGTCAAAATTCTGACGAAACAGTATACCGTTAACTAGATGAAAGGAGGCGGAATTTAGTCTCAACGCTCTTCTCTTGGCGGGGTCAAGGTGACGAGGTGTTGATCCGTGTTCAAGACAAAATATAATATCGTCGTACCAAGGACTTACAAGGTTTTGCGTGCAACAAATCAAACTTTGATCGCGTTTTTCTAGGTTTGACGTATCACTATCTTCTCGCTGTCCTATTTCTGAATCAACAACCAACTTACACAACCCTTGGCCTCTCACGATCTGTGCTGGGGTAATCTCTAATTCAAACTCCTGCAAGGAGGTAACCCAGTTGGCTCTCTTCTCTCCTAACTCCTACTGCACTAACAAGTTCCTTACGGCAGGGTAGGGGACAATGACCTTCGTCCTTGACTTCAAAAGATAGGACTGGAAGTGCTTAACTGCTTTGAAAACAGCGTAGGCTTGCCGATCGACTGCTGGGTAATTAAGTTCAGCACCTTTGAAAGCAGAGCTCATAAAGGCGATGGGTACTTCGTTGTTCTCGGAATTCTTCTGCGTTAGGACTGCAACATAGGAACGATCAGAGGCAAAAGTATACAGTGTAAAATCTTGAGAGAAATCAAGGCTCATGAGAGACGAAGCGTCTATTATGGCCTTCTTTATGGCATTAGAAGCTTGGTTTTCTGTGGGTCCCCAGTGATATTGGGTGTCTTTCTTAATCAGGTTCTGGAGAGACCTGACCATTTCGGAGAAACTGGGGACAAATATTCTCACGAAATTAATTTGGCCTAGGAAAGACTGCATGGATTTTTTGGATGTAGGTGGGGGAAGTTTAGCAATGACTTGAGTCCTCTCGGGTTCAATAATCATTCCATCACTAGACACAATGAATCCTAGTAATTTACCCTGTTCTACTGCAAAGATGGACTTCTTGGGGTTCAAGGAGATGTCGTATTTACGACATCGTAGCAGAACAGCTCGTAAGTGAGCTAGATGATCGTCTTTGTTCTTAGAGTACACGGTCACATCATCTAAGTAGACTACTACGGAGTGATTGATTAAGCCTCGAAAAGAAATGTCCATTGCTCTCTGAAAGGTAGCACCAGCATTAATCAATCCAAAGGGCATTTTGCGATAAGCATAAGTGCTCCACGGGGTACGGAAGGTAGTTTTTAGTTGGTCTGGCGGAGACATCAAGACTTGGTTGTATCCGGAGAAAACATCCAGTAAGGATAGCCTCTTGGAACCAGATACATGTTGAAGGATCTGTTCCATAGGTGGGACAGGATAATTGTCTTTGTCAGACGCTTTGTTGAGGTTTCAGAAATCGACGCAAAGTCAAATTTACCCGTTTTTCTTCCGAACTGGGACAAGGTTGGATACCCATTGAGTGTGTCTAATAGGAAAAATTATTTTAGCACTTAAGAGTTTATTCAATTCTTTTTGAACGGTCGGTTCTAGTTTAGGATGCATTTTCCTCAGTTTCTGTTGGAAGGGTAAGGTTTGGGGCTTCATCGGGATGACATGTTGTATAATATTGGGGTCAAACATTTTAAGATCATCGTATGTCCATGCAAAGACATCCTTAAATTCTTTAAATAATTTAACAAAAGAAACTTTTTCTTGTCTAGAACATCCCAAGCCTAAGTTGATACACTAAGGATTTTCACTAGTCCCTAAATTGACTTTTTCATAAGAAATTGGTTTTGCAATTGACCGTTTTTTTAAATTTATCTTTAAAATCATAAAACTTTTCTAATCTAACAACAGATTTGGGTATGAAATTTACCATGTCCGATAGAGCTTCAGGATATTTCGGATTAGGTATTACCGTAAAGTCGTGCAAATTATCGTCGTGTGTGCGTTCATCTATCACTGCGCCTTGAAAGGTTTCTTCCACATGCAGAAAGTTAATGATATGCTGATCATCGTCAAATATTCTCCAGTTTGTGATATTGTCAGGAACAGATGGTCGAAACAATAGCTCCACGGAGAATGCGTTTGGGGATAATCCCTCTGTAGGAAGAAGTTTAGAGGCAACATTAGCTAGTAAATCTGCTTCAACATTATTAAATCTAGGAATGGAATGTATATTGAATGCAGAAAATTTGTTCATCAAACTCCATACCTCAGACTGGTAACTTTTGAGATGCGGGGAAAGACAGTGTATAGAGTCTCTTACCTGTCTGACCACTATTTCAGAGTCGCCGAATACAACCAGATTTTGAATGCTCATGTCCAAGGATTTTCTGAGACCTTGCAATAAAGCCTCATATTCTACGATATTGTTTGTACATTCAAATTCTAGTCTACAATCCATTAATGTCTTATTACCTGTCGGATCGATAATGATGTAGTGTGCACCAGCTCCTTCTTTAGACTTAGAACCGTCGAAATATAGAGACCAAATTGGATTTCCATCGGTTTCATGGGACTATTGCATAGAAGTTGTTGGTTGCACGTATGCTATGATCTTGGACTGTTGTTGTGAATTGTTGATAGGTGACACCTCAGCCATGAAGTTTCCGAAGAAGGTGTCCATGCCTTGGACTTCAGGCGAATTAGCAAGAGGTGTGTACAGTTCATTTGGGTCGTTCAAATTCGTGATCGTGAACTTAAGGTAACGCTCATGATTAACCCTGATCTTGTTGGGCTTATCGTTTTCTGGGAGCCATAAGTGAGACCAGTCTGTTGCGAAGTAACCATGTAGCTTCTTCGACCAGTCCCTGCTCAAAAATAGACCATACACTTCTGGAATATCTACCACAATTATATCAATAACCTGATGAACCTTTGGGTTAGACAATAATCTAATCAATACATTTTTTAGTTCGCCTATAACTTTTACATCTGTTCGATCAAGTTGTATGATTTTCAAAGAAGATGGTTCCACTTCAGCGTTAATCTTTTGGCAGACAGACCAAGGCATCACATTTGATGATGCTCCTAAGTCAACCATACAATTATGCACATTTATGTTGAAGATTTTGAAAGTTAAAAGAAAAGGAGGTACATTCTTGCGAGTGCTAGGAGTAATAGCTTGTGGTTTCTTACTCGCAATCTCTAATGCTACTTGATCTACGTTATTTACATTATTTACAGGAGTTACAGGAAGGCTTCCTTTATCTTGAGGATCATGATTATTTTTAGTGGAAGTCTTCTACAGGACTTTGCTTTGCACAACGTTGTTACCATTTGAATTACCACTCTTGTCGTTTTCTGAAATATTTTGCAACATCTTCTGTAACAAAAATGGAAAATTCAACAACTCATAAATAGAAATGTTAGCCCTTAATTTTTTAAGATCTTCAACAACATCATAGTCTAATTTAGGGCCGACATTACTCTGTTTAGTTTCTGCTAATTTAGATGGCTTAGGAGGTGCAGTTGTAGTGTTCTCAGCAGGAGGTTTGTTTGTTGTCTTACTCCTAGTGTTGTAAGGGTGAACAGTCTCGAAGTTAGATTGAAAGATGTTATCCGAGAAGTGTCCAAAGATGTTTGGAGAAGACTCTTCTTCTTGAACTGTTTCCTGCTCGACTTCCTCCTGAGGGATTTCAGGAGGCATCAAGTTATCTTGGGCTTCTAGAATTGTCTGAAGAGCACATTGCAAACTTTCTAGATTCAAGCCTTTGGGATTTGGATTAGGCCGGTTGGTGGGAAAAGAATTTCGGAAAGGGGGTTTGTAGGGTCCTTTACTCGAGGAAGCTTCTTTAGTCAACCTTTTTAAATCTATAACTTGATTAGACAATTTTTGTACAACTTTAGCTAAATTTTCCAAATCAAAGTTTTCAGGTTGTGTTTTGCTTTGTGTGGGTCTGGGGAGAATTTCAATCTTCTTTTTGGAAGAAGAGACAGTCTTAGTTTCGTTTCTAGAAGAGTCCTTAAGGCTAAGTATGTCTTTTTCAATCTGAGTAGCCTCCTCGAAGGCTTCTAACAATGTGGCCTTTTTAGAACATTTAACCCAAATAGCTATGCTTTGATGTAGAGCTTTAGTGTAGTAAGCTATTACAAGACTCTCAGCAGGCTTTGGAATCAATTGACGTCTCCGAATTTTTCCAAAAATCACGACTCAAACTTTTCCCAAGACATTATGGTATGGGGTTGTTGGGAAAAGTACCAAGTGGATGCATTACCCTCGAAAGTGTAAGGGAACAACCTACAGACAACGTATTCATGTTCAACATTACGGAGTCTGATGGCTAACATAAATTTTTTGATATGATCTTCAGCTATTTGTTTTGAATCAGGATCAAACTTGGGAAGCCATTTCTCCGGGTGCTTAGGTAAAGGGTGTTGGGCTCCAGATACAGCTACAGCATCCTAGTCCAACCAGGGTCTAGCAGGGTTGTTCTGATTTTCCATTGGGGTAGTGGGTGTGGAAGGCTGAGAAGGTGAATTTCCTTCGTCTGAAGATGAATATCCTCCATAAGAGGAAGGAGATGAGGGAGGTGGTGAAGGAGGTATCCCATATCCTCCTACAACAGGATTTGTGATTGGATCTGAAGGATTCACAGTGAGGTTAGTGTCACCTAACTGTTCTCTGATATCAGAGAAGTCTAAAGGTTGACCCCATGGACGGTTTGGTTGCCTCAAACTGGCTAAGGCACTATGTGTTTTAATAAGAGATCGGTGAACAATCTCTTCCAAGTCACCACCTGTAGGATTAGGGGTTGTTGGCTCAACTGTGATCTGTGGATCTTCGGTTGAAGTAGTTGTTGTTTGAGGGGGAATATTATCTTGTGAATGGCTTCTAGTCACTATAGGTGAGCGATTAGGGGGGGGAGGAGTCTTGCGACCACCTCGTGCCATTAATTAAGTTCAGGCCCTCCTTCTAGCGTCATTTGTTGACGGGCGAAATTGTTCGTCCGTCAATTGAGAGAGTGGAACCGGTCCGACGTTGTCTAAATAACCCAAGCCATTTGGAATGAACCACCCTGACGGGTTTAACGGCTCCGTTGGCCGCTCTAAGATCCTAAAAAAACCAAAGAGAAAACTAATCTAAACTAAATAATCTATCTAAAACAAATAAAACTAACTAAACTAACTAAAACTAACTAAAACTAATATACAAACTAATACACTAATCTAATTAAAACAAACTACTAAATTAAACTAAAACTAAATATAAACTACTCTAACTATTCTATATAAAATCTACTAATTACTATTACACTAACTCTAATAATTTAATGTCTAATTACTAATTGAATTACAACTTATTCACAAATATACAGTATCTACAAGTTGCAGATTTGAATAAAACCTGTAAAACTCATTTGCTTTCTGTCCTAAGGCAATCAGAGATATTTTTTGATTTTTATGATTTTATGAATAAGAAATAAAACTTACTGAAATTAAACAATCTAATATATTTACTGAAATTAAACAATCTAATATATATATCTAACTAAACTTATATCTAAACTAAACTACTAATAATATACTAAACAAATGACAAACTGACCTGGAAACGCTCCTAATTTGTCCTGTGTATGATGACTTTGAAGTTGGTCGGAGGAAGGAAACTCGCACTGGTTAGTCCATAAGCTTCTCGTAAACGATAAGTTGTGTTGCTCTTTGAGTTGTTAATAGGACAAACAAGACATAAAAAATCATAACAATTACATGATTTATAAATCTCTGCAATAAGGGAAACCTGTTATGCAAAAAATTATATTTAATAATTCAACTCATGAAGAAGAGAAATCTGTCATTCAAAAACTGAATTAAGCAATTGCTATGTTTTTTAAACACTTGGAAGAAATCAGATATGGATTACAGTGATTAATTTATATCATTTGCAAAAGATTAAGATAGCTAAAGTAGTCGTTAACCAAATACAAATTGATATACACAACATGAAACAAAATATTGATATAATGAGAAGCTAAAGTTGTAACAAAACACCAAATCCTGCCTCAGTCTGTATTAAAATTCCATATCCTTGTTCTCCCACGAATGAGGATGATCATTATTACAAAAATGATAAGTATATATAAGTCTCTCCACAGGGTAAAACCTCCCTGTGGATAATATCAAACTGTTTTACATAATCTGGGAGATATCCCAAAATCAACTAAACTAGGAAAATGAAATGACATCAGAATATTTCAAATATCCCCTAATTGTTCATCAAATCCACTGCAATTTCGAATTTATCTGCAATAGACCAAAAATATCAAGTTAGAAAGATATTACATTAAAAAAAACAATAAAAATCTAATCCTATAGACTTAGCTACAGAATCATCTGATTCTGTAGCTAGTCTAAAATAGCATACAGGACCAGATAGAAATCAAATCAAATCTTTTAAATTAATCAAATCCAATTTTCTTTCGATAAACATTAAAAACAAATCACTAATGATTCAAATGATTTTATCTTTCAATATAAAATATAATCAAAAGTGATTTAATCGAAACAGGGGTAAGAATACTCTGTTTCACGGTTACCATAAAATCAGGTCGAACAGCAACAAGACTATTCCATATCCAATTAAAATCAAATAGGATCAAAATCCAATAACCAAATAGAGAGACAGGCATGCTCTGTTTTGATTGCCATCATAGTCAGGTAAACAGAATCGAAACCTAACAGTTTTACGAATCGTTTCACATCCAATTCGAAAGTAGTGCAATCCAGCAAATCATATGAAACGTTGTGTATTCCAAATGAGGAGATACGATCAAATCAAAATAGAATCGTTTTACAATTGTTATAATGGTTATGACATCAAACGGTTCGCGTCACAGGTAGATTAATTCAGACATATACGAGAATCAATTCATACAAAATCATAACCAGATTGATTCGGCTTTGACCATAATCACGATAGAATTGATATAAGTGATAATTGGTAAAAAACTCGATTGGATTTGAACGAAATCAATAATTCCAAACAAATCGCGACTGGGTTTAAAATAGAAACAAATCATGAATTCAATCTCGTTTGACACATTCGATTGAAACAACATATCCATCGCAAATACGAATCCAACTGATAACAGGTTCAAGTTAACAGTAAACCAATACGAAGTAACCGGATGGGTTTTTCACATAACCGTTATGAATAATCCAAATTGTATTCCTGTTGATCGAAGGTCATATGGGACATAAAAACCGTAACAGTTAATCATATCACAATTTTTACCAATCATCACGTATAATGAAATGGAAACAACATATGATTGTGTTCAAAATCGAATATGAGAAACAACTTCTTGTCGAGAATAGATACAACAATTTCAATTGACAACAGAGCATTCATTTTAGCTAAACTAAACTAATCAAATCCATACCAAAACCAATCAAATCAATGAAAATCTAGTCGAAACTAAACTGGGAAACCGAACTAGCATTTAATCAAAACATAGCTATGTATAGGATGCATACAATGTGACAGAGAAAATCCACGCTGTAATCAGAGTTATCCAAAACCGAATTCGAATTCATTATATAAACAAGTGATAAAACATACCAGTGAGGCTGCTCAAACTGTGCCAACTTAGAATTCACGACCGTTGTAGCTGACTCCACATTTTTAAACAAAATAGAGCCTGTCGTCCTCTGTTACTTATCAGCGGCTTACAATTTAGCCTTTTGATTGGTAAGTTGTGCAACTTGGTCCTCCAAAGAATGAATTCTGGACTGTAGCATTGGCACATCAAGATAGTGTCTCTCTAACCACGAGCTACATTGATCACAGGGTGGCACTGTAGATTTCGACAGGGCAGGAGAGGGTTTGGATGAAAAATCGGGGGTTTCACAAGGCAGCTTAATGCTTGGGTAGTTAGGTTCGTTTTGTAAGCAAGGGGGTAGGTTCGACACAAAGTCAAACGAGGGTTCGGCACACAAACCTTCCGAATAGGGGTATTCACTAGCCAAGAAACGCTCCACTTCCGAGTCGGAGTCTTCACTTAACACGATAGGGTTAGGGTTGACAGGAGGTTTTGTCGTGTTCCTCGTCATTCAAGAAATTAAACGGGCATTATTTTTGCTTTTGGAGTTTGCAGTAGGTTTGTCTTTAGGCTTCTTTCCCATAGGTTTAACAGTCTCGGCATCCTTGGTCACAGAGTGGGGTATGTCGATAAGTGAGTTGGGTAAGGGTTTAGGTAACAGAATACTGTAGGGTACCGGGGGTATAGTCTTGTCTTCGCTCACCATAGGTTTGTCAACCTGTGGAGGATTTGAATCCACAAAATCATTGCGAGCAAGGAAATCATTCCAACAGTCTCCGTGTAACCCCAAATGACAGACAACAATTATTTTAAGCAGCCCATAGTGAAAGAGGCTGCTATCGGCCTGGTTCCTTTTGTATTTCTTATACATTTTGAACAGGCTTTTGTGCAAGTAATATGGCATATTGAGCTGATAACCCATAAAAACCATAAGCAAACGAAGGTGGTGTAAGAAAACAAACCCGTACCGACCTTCACAGGTGATAAACTGTTTGATAATAATCAATAAATCATGCCAACGCTGTTTCATCATGGTCATGGGCAAACCTTTATCACAGGAGCTAACCTTACGCGACTGGAAGAGCAATGTCCAAGGGACCTCTTCCACTTTGTAATTCTTGGACCATCGTTGTCCAGTGACAGGAAAACCCCTAGCAAGACTGATAAATTGCTCGTCAATTTGCAATTGAACATCGTCGACCTTGGCTCGACAACCATCAAAGGTCATGGTGAATTTCCTAACAACCCAGAGGTTAAAACCATCAAACTTTTTTCTGAACGAAAACCACACACTGTCCTCAAGGTCACTGCTGACACTGTCGAACATCAATAGAGCCTGGCTTCCATTAGGTTCATCCCTCACAACTGGAGCCATGGTGAGAGCACATGGTAAGGGTTTGGTTCACATTCACCAACACACAGGAGCATAGTCATTAACAGTTGCGAACGATCAAAGGGGAAGCATTAATGTGCGCATGCGAGGGTGGTGGAGTTTTTCACCGCCATGCATAATAGTAATGGCAAAGTACAACCGCCAATTAATCCTCTTTTCAATCAATTATAACATAGTTCAAAACCAAATCATTCGGCCAACCAAAAATCAACGATGGATGATATACCAATGCGCCATCAACCATAGATTTTCAAACCATGAATATTCAATGTGAAATCAAACCCAAATGTTAACCACGCGCCATTGCATAAATGTGTTAATCAAAAGTTTTTAAACATTGTGACAATCGATTTCATAAAACTGACAAGCCAAGAGCTATAAAAAAATTAACATAAGGATCACATTATATATAAAAACAAAAATAAGCCATGAACCCTATGCGATTCAATGAATCAAGTATAAACCCACATGCTGAATGTCTCATAAGTTTAATAAAATCAAATTGCGTAATCAAAGTAAAGATAGGCAAATAGGCATAGTTCGAAAATCCTTTTAGCCACATAATAATAATCCAAAGGTAAGTGCCATTCAAAATATCAATAAAAAGATCATGACATTTCAACTAACGATGGAGGAGTTTTCATGCTTACAGTCGTGAAAACTAAATGGAGACCAATTTGCAAGTGTCGCAAGAAATGAAAATATTGTTTATTTGAAGAATGGGACGACAATTTGAAGTTCAGAAGACATAGGTGTAGGCAGCTGATAGGGTAATGGAAAAAATTGAACTGGCTGCCAACACGGTTGAAAATTGTTCTCCTCTTCTACATGCTCCTCTTTCTTTCTAAGCTTGATTTAATGGCTCAAATCTGTTCCCATGACCGATCTTATAGATATTGTAGCTTCTCCTTTGTTACGACTGTATTTTCCTCCTGAAGAAGGGATTTCGCTAATCTTTAAACGTTTTTTCCTTCTGCGGGGTTTCTTCCACGTGTTGTGTTGTCACCAATGATCTTTTGAGCACACCGTGGACTACTCTCCAGGCTCTATGAAGAGTCTTACCTTATGTTCTCTCATCTATGAGACAATATTCTTTGAGCTCTTCCTCCTCGGATTGGGTTACTCTCTAGGCAGTGTGGAGAGGCTCACTTCCTGAGCTCTTCACTCCTCGGATCAGGCTGCTCCATAGGCAATGTGGAGAGTCTTACATTCTGTTCTCTGATACCATGACACAAAAAGAAACTATGAAGGAAAAACAAGAAACAGAGTAGACATAACAAGAAACGAGAATGTGAAGAGTATATTCATTAAGGAAAAAGAGCTGAGCTAAATAAGCTCCAACAAATCAAGAAGATCGAGAACCTGACATGAATCCTAACATACTCGTACAACTAGCAGTGTAAAATCACTACTATGTTGAGGTTTACCACTAAAAATTACAAAGATGACACTTATGGGCCAGGGCAACTTAGGCCTTGAATTTCAAATTTACCTACCATGTCATGAGAAGAATTGATGATGGTTAATTTATTTTCATAATTGTCACTTAAATTTTTATCCAAAATCATAAATGACAAAATATTTTGTATATTATGTGTAAATTTAAGTGTCATAAATTTTATGTTGAGAAGATCGGATCTCCAAGCTCCATCCATGACCAGTAAAAGATTTGGAAATCGCACTCACAGAGAAAAGTTGGAGGCTGGAGAGAAGAAGAGAAAATTTGGAGGCTTGAGAGAAGAAGACCTAGGTTGTGTTAAATATATATGTAACCTCAACAGTCTGACTGTACACTGCCAGTTGTGATGGCCAGTTGTACAAATTAGTTAGGATTTCTTTTCTTGTTTCTTGATTTGCTCGAGCCTATTTACCTCAGCCTTTTTCCCTTTTTATATATACTCAATATACTGAATACCTTTTTCTCTCTTCCCTTTTTCTCTATTCTCTACTTTTCATTTTGTAATGGTATCAGAGCATCA
This sequence comes from Picea mariana, assembly GCA_032191745.1. NCBI lineage: Eukaryota > Viridiplantae > Streptophyta > Pinopsida > Pinales > Pinaceae > Picea > Picea mariana. Next base: position 384,688 of record JASDQU010103601.1, read on the forward strand.
AACGTAAGTCTCTTCAAATAGTCTGGAGAGCAGCCCGATCCTAAGAAGTGCAGAACTTACATTTTCTATGAGAGCACGAGATGCAAGATTCTTCAAAGTGATTAGAGAACAAGACACGGTCCATGATACGCTCAAAAGATCGTTGCAGACAGCAAGCACAAAGCAGCAGAGAAGCTGCATAAGGATGCAGCGTTTAAAGAATCTTGAAGCACATTCCGCAGTCCGCTAAAGGAGACATTAGTCTTGTCAGAAGATCGTTGGAAACCTCATAGTGCATGAAGGAAGACCTGCGAAAGGAGAACATAAGGATGAAACAATTAAAGATACGCGAGTTCTTTAAACAATTAGTGATTTTTTTTCTTTCGGAGAAAATTCTGCAGAGGCAGCAACGGACAAGTAGATGCAACCATAATATCGGCCATGAGAACAAATCTAAGAAATTAATCAAGCTCAGAAAAGACCAAGAGCGCGCAGAAAAGGAGAATGTGTTTCAGCTGTCAGATCAAGGTGACAGCAACAACAACCGTCATATCAAGAAAAGGTGCATAGGCTTTAACTGTCAAAGTTTTTTCGAAACTTCGCGTATTCGACGATTTCATGCAAAGGTTGCAAAGGAGACAAGACTTCAGAAGTTATGAAGTCTGCAACAAATCCTGACCGTCGATCTCAGAAGGAGACACATGTCAGATGATCAGTACTTCGCTAGTTTGCAGTTGAGAGACAACACGGTGCAATGTTGCCAAAACTCCCGAATGCCGAAATTCTGAAGAAAATCTCAATTGTTGGCTATGGATCATTGAGAACTGTTGGATGTAGTGTTGGAACAACACTTCGTTGATTCGTAAGTCATCGAAATTGTCCATCGTCAGAGGACAGGTGGCAACAGATCAGTGTTTCGCTGACTCGTGACTCGAAGGAGTCAAAGGTCAAGTCATGAGAACTCGTGAAACTTGAAATCGTGATCTGATCAGAGCCGTTAGATTCAGAGGAGCGTGAACCGTCGAATCTGGGGCGCTCCAAAATATCGACATTTCGGGAGTCGGGAATGTGAAGGAGGTCATGACTTCAAGGTCGCAAGTCGTGAAATCCCGACATCATCTAAACCATCCATTGGATGGAATGTGTGGCGAGAGATCAACATTTCGCTGACTCACAGGAGGGAAAAGTCAAAGGGGGAAATTGTGAGAATTCGCGAGACACGAATTCGCAATTAGATCACAACCATTGATCAAGGAGAGATTTAGATTGTTGATTGTCTGGCAAGAGTTTCATCATTTCGAGGATCGGGAGAACAGAGGTGGAAATTATTTCGACCTAGTGATACGCAAAACCCCGACGTGATCTGATCCATCATATCGTGGAAGAATCGGGACCGTCAGATTGGGAGCTCCGAAATTTCGACATTTCAGGAGTCGGGGAGTCAGGGTTGGATCACTCGCAAAGTTTCAACATGTGAAATCACGACGTGTCTTTCATTGAAGCACCTGGTTTTCATCCCACGGTCACATGAGAAGCTAAACATCAAATTTTTTTTGGCTCTCGAGTAAACTCAAAAAGCTTGATTCTTCCATTAGAGGGGCTACAATTGCTACTGTTGCTAAAGAACAGAGCTCAGAGCTTTGAATCCATAGATCTTATGCTCGGATACTCAAATCTAGCCCGATCGAAGTCAAAGAGGTAGTGTAACCAATGCTTTTCGACTTGAAGTCCCAATAGTGGATTTCATAGACCCGGTTTTACGTGCAATAAACAGGTAAAGCACGAAAATCCCTCACAAAATCTTATGCTCGGATAATCAGATCCAGCAAGATCCATACCAAGAAACAAGAAAGCAGTATCAGTGTGACGAGATAGAATAGTCAATCCACAAGTGTGATCGAATTGTTGAATGAACAACCAAGAAACGTTGTCATGGGTCAGCAAAGACAACTCAAGAAGTCGAGAAGAGATCTCAGACAGATCTAGAAAGAGAACAACAAAGAAATGACAGAATATTTCCCAAAGATAAATGAAGAGGTTCCAGTTGTACCCGAGGAGCTCACACACGAAGAAAATTAGAGGAAAATCGATGATATTTGGAGCAACATGAGCATGAATCTACCATCACCACCACAGTATAATGGTAAGAATTTTTAATTTTGGTCTGTTAGAATGAATACCTATTTGCATCTTGTAGAGTGTTATCATAATCTACATGATCAGGAAAGGGATGCATTAGCATTGCAGTTCATCGAACAAGCCTTGGATGACACTATGTTGCACAAGGTTGCAACAACAACATCATTGAAAGAAGTTTGGAGTATTCTAGAAACAGAGTATAGTGAAAGAGGGAGCAACAATTTGTTGAATGTTGCCACTCTGGAAGAAGCATATGTGTCTGAAGTAGAGCTACCAGATGAAAAAAATGAAGGAGCATTTGTGTGTGAAGCAGAGCTACTAGAGAAAGAGAAAGAAAGTGAATATGTGTGTGAAGTAGAGCATGAGAAAATTGCAGAAACTGATGGTGAAGCTATCAGTACAACAACCCGCATCGATGAAAATATTTGAGTAATTGATGACAACAAATGATCAACAACAATGATGATTGATGAACATTGTGCAGAACTTGGCCTCTTTGAAACATAGGTAAGAAATCTTGAAATTGAATTTGATGATGATAATCTGTCTTATGATGAGTACCTTCCAATAATGGAAGAGAAGAAGAAAATTGATGAATTGACATTTGGAGGAGAAAGCCTACCTGGCATTCAAAACCAAGTGGATGATTTGGTCACTGTAGAAGAAGTGCTTGAAAGAAGGTTTGATAACAGAAGCATTCAAACCAGTACACTTATGGCGGTCAATGAAGCAGTTGAAGAAGAAGATAATGTTGATGCATATTTGAAATGGATTGAACAATCAGTCTATGATGATGATGATGGTAACTGCTCTGAGAGAGAACATAAAGAAGAGAACCAATATGGTCCCTGTTATAATTTTTTATATCAGATTGACAAGTTGTTTGGGTATACAGGTGAGCAACCAAAAGAGGAAGATGAAGACATGGATGAGGATCTCAATGAAGACCAGCTTGAAACCATTTTCATGCAATGGAGTTATGAAGAAATCATATTTTATTCTAAGTTAATGTGGAAGCAACCTGTTGACTGTGTAGCCCAAGATATGAAGGGCATTGATGATAGTTTGCAGTGGTGGCATCATCCCACACTCAAAGAAAAATTTGTTGCAGAAGAAGATGAAATAAACAGGCATAAGTAGATTGATCAAATTATGAATATGAAGTTACAACAACAAAGATAAAAGGTAAAACACAGAGCCTTCAGTATCAATGTCAAAATGAAAAAAATGACCAAATTAGAACAATACAAAGTTTGGAAGAAGAGAAAGAAGAAACCCAACTCAAGTGAAAGCTGGAGTCTAGTTTTGTCGTTACATCTTGTAAGCCCAGTTGAGACATAGACCGGGAGGCATTATCATTTCTGATTTTTTTTTTGAAAATCCATTTTTTCTTTCCAATTACAACACTTAGGCATTATTAGTGTTGATATTTGTAGAGGGAGTGTTAAATATATATGTAACCTCGATACTTTCACTATACAGTGCCAACTGTCATGGCCAACTCTACGAGTTAGTTAGGATTTCTTATCTTGTTTCTTGATTTGCTTGAGCCTATTTAATTCAGTGTTTTTCCCTTTTTCTATATACTCAATACACTGAATACTATTTTAGCTTTGCCCTTTTTCTGTATTCTCTGTTTTTCATTTTGTCAAGTTAGAGTGTTGGAATTTGGATGTCTATTTACTCCCTCAATGAACGCTGAAGCCATGAATTATAATTATTAACCTAGGCCGTACATATTTATAAGCTTCTAAAATTTAAATACCTAAAACAGATTTTCACTGGAAATCTACACAATTGAAAATCACTTTGACTTTTTGGTATTTTGATGTCCAACAATAATTACAGTGTGGATTTTTTATCCACCTATCATGGTTCAAATAAAAAATACGTCCTGTGGGGACGTCAAATTCCGGGCAAGTCATCAAGGTTTCAGAACAGATATTTATGGCAAACCTTTCTCGTAATTAAGATTCGCCCACGTGATATAACTTTCATTGTAAGTGGTCACAGTAAGGTTTGACAGAGATTTCGACCGGACACCGGGGTTATAAAAGGAGGTATTCCGAACGATTGAAAACATGGGGCGCCGGGAATTTTCAAAGCTCTACAAACACCATATCGTCGATTCGACTGGGAATCCTCTATGAAGGAGAAATAAGATTGCCCAAAGAGATCTGCCACTTGCTTTGAACCTTCCAGATACTCCTGCATCATCTTGCACG
>JASDQU010103601.1:415319-428645 GCA_032191745.1 Picea mariana
ACTGGTCTGTGATCCAGGTGGAACCGGAGGGAGAATTTCTACCAGAACCCCAATGCATACTGGATAGAAAGAAAACCCCTCTCTGGAACAGAACCACTACATAGGTCAAGGTGCAACGGAAACATTTTGGCCCAGATGAGGCCACATGGGAAATGGAGGATGCCATGAGACAGGCATATTTGATTTTGTTTACTTCTGTACATGCAATTCATATCAGTAGCTAAGAACATCGAGGACAATGTTCCTTTTAAGAGGGAGAGAATTGTAACACCCTGTTTCCCCCAGCTTATAAATATAACTGGACTGGCCAAGAACTATGGCGAACTCACAAATATGAATATGTGATGTAAATGGACCTTGAGGAAAAGATCAATGAATGTGAATGACATTTTGAATTATTGCAGGAATGGTGAGAGGGGATGTGCAGAAAAGAGACCACGATGGCAGTGGAAGGCACATGGAAAGGTGGCGTTAACCTCAACTGAGAATTAACGTCGTATTTGGACTCCACTGGCCCGGAGAACCAAGAGCGGCTCGCTGGCCCTGAATTTAATGCCTCACAGGTTGGTGTGCGGATGGCTTAGTGATGGATGGGATGGTGAACCGCCCATCCATAGAGCTGTCAGGCCTGATCAGACACGAGGGGAATCATGCCATGCACAACCTTGGGAGAGGATAAGGCGTGAGGTAGAAGAGATTGGAAGGGGGCAGACACGAGGGGAACTCTAGCATTACGTTGAGTGAGTGATACCAGAAAGGAAGGATTGCAACCTTCACTCCTAGTCACTCGTAGATAGAGAGATGCAGTCTCAGAGCATCGTGGTCTCAGCTCGGGGGTGGCTAGTGGTAAATCCTCTGGGAGTCGCTACACCTACGGTTGGGTGGAAACGAGCACCCCTATCAGCAGTTGCACCCACTTCTGGTGTATTTCTAATAAGTGTTTTACATATTGCATCTTGAAAATTCATATACTGATATATATGCTCATAGAACTGTGAAATTGTGAAAGATTTCAGTGTAAGAATGTATGTGCAGTGTTTTGATAAGAATTAATAGATATATGCTTATAACAGAGGAAACCATGCACGACTTACATTGATAAATGAATCTAATTATGCCTAGGTTGAACTAAGTTAGGTTTCCATCCCGTTCTCGGTAAGTTGTATACCCTTATCTGTCTCCAGGAATGCCCTGGTATAGATCTCCTCACAGAGATTCCCTCCTTGGAGAGGTTTTCCAAGAACCTGGAAAAAGGACTTGAATGGGAAAGTCTTAATAACCCTGTACGAGGAGGAATGACCCTATTAAGGTTCCTAGGTAGTAGTGTAGGGATAAGTAACAAATCAACGATTGAGATCTCGTCGAATGAACCATAGCCATTCATGACCGTTAGACTGGCGAAAGTAACAAGGGCGTTACATAACTTGCCCCTTTTTCCCTCTATCTTCATGAACAGAGAGGAAATCGGGATGATAGATCCCAAGGCCCAGGAGAACATTTGGACCATTGATCTTTTCGCATCCATGAAGTAGTGGAGGAATGCACAAGGTGGGACAATCTGAGCCGTTGGATCTCATCCAAAAAATCCCGTCAGCCAATGAATCGGGTTAAGATGCTCAGAGTTTAGTATTTGGGGTGTGCGCAGGAAGAATGGATCTAGACCTTTAGATCTTGGTCCATTTACCCATCATCCGTTAGATCGAATAGGAGGTGCACGGGGTTTAACCCTTCTCACACCAGGCAGACTTCTTGACCTTCATCAGGATATCGACATTCGGGAAATCAAAGTTTCTGAGGTAGAAGGAATCGGACATCACAAGTCTCGAAATACCGGAGAGATCAGAACCGTCCATCTTGAGGAGGATGAGTGGCAGTAATCGGCGCCATCGGGGAAAGGCCTGACAGGAAGTTGATGATCGGTGTTTGGGTCATCAGGATATCGGGGTTCCTAGTGACAAAGTTTTTATGCATTTTGGAATCGCGAACCGCGCAACTCCGATAAGTGGGAGCCAGATGTCAGCATATTAGGGAAGGAGGAAAGATCCGTTGTGTGGGGGCTAGCTATCAGCCATTCGGGATCCAGAGAATCAGGAATCACGGGGACGAGAAGTCCATACATTCTGAAACTCCAAAGTTTGAAACCTCGACGAGAGGTAAGGTTGTGGTCACGGGCACATTGGTCACGTGGACTAAAGACTTAGCATGCGAGGCTAAGGCCGCAGAGGAGCGTGTCAGGAATCGGGGATCGGTGAACCAAGTTGTTGGGACATCACGAGTGTCAAAACCCCGATAGGAGGAATCTCGACAGAAGTATATGGCTGCGGTCATATAGAGGAAGGTCGTATGGACCCAAAAGGTCTGGCCCAGGGGACTAGCAGAAACTAACATCCTATCGGGATATCGGGGATTCTGAGGACCAAATGTTTATGCTTTTCGACATTGCGATGTTCGAAACCCTGATGAGAGACAAGACTGCGGTCTTGTGGAATAGTGGTCACATGGGCTAGAGGTCTAGCCCAGAGAGCTAACAAAATTTGGAGCGTGTTAGGATTTGAAGGATCGGGAATCCCATGGGCCAATGTATTGTGGCACGTAAAAGCTAGAAACCCCAACGAGCAGTGAGACTGCGTTCATGGGGATAATGGTCATATGGGCCAGGAGCCTAGCTCGGAGAGCTAGTGCATAAAGAGCACGTCGAGATTCGAGGGATCGCGAATCCTGAGGAGGAGTGTATTTCGACATTGAAAAGTCCAAAAATTCGATGAGGAGGTGTGGCTGTGGTCATATAGGGGGAAGGTCATGTGGACCACGAGCATAGCCAGGAGGGATAACACGTAAAGGGCGCATATAGGTAAAGTTGCTCATCGGAAATCGAAGTTCGAGAGGACAAGAAATTTTGTGGTCAGGAATCACGAAACTCCAAAACCCAAAGCTATCATCGAGGAGATGTCAAAGGCGTGTGAAGAAGAGGCTGTGACAGGGAAATTAAGGCCTATAGATCAGGATTGGATTTTCACTGCTGCGAGCTTCGGGGATTCTCATTGTTGAAGAATCAATGAAAAAATTGATTGTAGGTAGTGGGTGTGTTACAAAGTGGTATCAAAGCATGGTTACAACACTCTGCCTGATTGGGCTCATGCACGAGTCACGCATAAACTCCATAAGAAGCACTCCTATGAGGAGTAACCCCCTAACTTAACTCTCTTGTCCAGGATTAAAAACTTGGAAAATGAGAACCCGACTGTGTATGCATGTGAAAGAGTTATGAATTTATGCGCAAATTATAAAAATGAATTTAACTCTTGACTAATAACCAGTGTTTGTCTTTTCACTCAAACGGACGATCAATCGCGAGAATCTATAGATGAAGAGTATGGTGACTCACCAAGAGGTGGGAGAAGCCTCCCACAACAGAGACGAAGAGTCTGATGAAAGAAGAGCAATAGGAACCCCTCCAGACCTAGCTGAGACTGTGAGGAGTCTCATTGTTGAATTGCAAAGCTGCAAAGCCGATAATGAAAGGATGATGAAAGAACAAGAAAAGAAAACCGAAATTAATACAGTTCTATTGCAGAGCTTATGCGACCTACAACGAAAAATGCAGCATGAACCTGAGATGCCAAATCATGGTCGTGGCAGTTACCATACTAAGAGAAGCACATCCAGAAAGGTCCACCCTAGAGGTAAAGGACCAGTACCCGACGATTCCACTAAAAAGGAAGTTGGCGATTCAGAAGACTCTTCCAGCAGCAGGACCAGTTCCTATTCTCGAAGAAAATGGATGAAACAAAAGACTTCCAAGGGTCATAAATTTGAATAATTCAGAAAGGCCAAACCTCCCTCCTTCGACGGTGAGATAAAGAAGGGAGAGGAAGCTGAGGCTTGACTACTTGGACTGAAGAAATATTTCAGAGTCCATGATTTTTTAGAGAATTTGAAGGCCCGAGTGGCCACTTTAAATCTGAATGGAAGGGCTTCCATTTGGTGGGAAGACCTTAAGAATATGAAAGGGGTCCACGAGGAGGACCTGTCTTGGAAACAGTTTGAGAAGTACTTCCAAAAGAAGTATTTGTTGGAAAGATATTTGGACGAGAAGGCTAAAGAGTTTTATGAACTCAAACTGGGACAACTTACTATGGAGGAATATGTCAACAAATTCCTCGACTTATTAAGATATGTACCCTACATCAAAGCAGAGAAGGCGAAGGCGCAACGCTTCATCAGTGGGCTACCCAAGGAATACCGGAACCGAATTGAATTTGACGAGCCAAAGACCTTAGAAGACACTATAAGAAAAGCAACATATTGTCATGAACAATATGGACATCGGGCAGAGTCTCGTGGAGACTGGAAACATAAGAGTGGTTCGAGGTTTCAAAAAAAGGGGAGAAAAGCCTTGAGATTTAAAAACTACAAGAAGAACCCCATAATGAACTATCCAGCCCGGAGTGTACTCCAACAGAACTTTCCATCGGTGGACGGGAACAAGACTTTTGGACCTATGCCAGTGAAAAATAATAACCCAAAGAAAGAACCTCTGAAATGTTGTGGTTGCAGAGAAGAGCATCTCTTGGGAGACTGCCTACATCGACAACAGAACAGTCAGAAAGTCTATAACATTCAGGAAGCTACCACAGTTAATGATGTGGCAAGCAGTGTGCCATAGATTTATGCAGCCTTGGATAATGACCAAGCTAACCACCAAGCTTCAGTGGTGGATATAGAAGGTATGATTTTCAACCACCTAGTGTCTGTTTTGATTGACCCTGGTTCAAATTTGAGTTATATAGCCCCTAAAGATGTTAATAAGTGTAAGCTACAACCATAGAAGAAAACCAAGCCGTGGTTGGTACAGTTAGCCACTGGCACCTAAAGAAAGGTATTAGAGGCCATACCAACGTGCCAGTTAATGTTTGGTGAATTCCCCACCCAAGCAACCCTTAATGTACTACCCCTGGGATCATACGACATATTGATTGGTATGGACTGGCTGGCCACCCATAAAGCAAAATTGGATTGTTACCATAAAACCTTAGAAGGTGTGAGCAAAGAAGGAAAAAGGATAACCCTCCAAGGGATCCGAAAATCGGTCTCGGTGAGACAAATATCAGCCCTGCAAATGAGAAAGTATTGCCGAAAGGGTTGTCCCTTGTATGCAATACAGGTGTTAAAAACAATCGAAGGTGTTAAACCAAGCCTTGACGATCACCCTATCCTGAGGGAATATAGAGATGTGGTTCCGGAAGAGGTACCGCTTCTACCTCCGAGAAGAGACATTGACTTCTTGATAGAACTCACACCAGGAGTAGTGCTGGTGTCAAGGAAACCCTACTGGATGAGCACACTTGAGTTATTTGAACTCAAATTGCAATTGAAAGAGATGATGGATAAGGGTTATATTCGACCCAGTGTGTCCCCATGGGGAGCACCAGTCCTGTTTGTGAAAAATAAATATGGCACCCTTAGACTATGCATAGATTACAGACAACTTAATAAAGTAACCATAAAGAACAAGTACTCCTTGCCCAGGATCGATGATCTATTCGATCAGTTGGGGGGTGCGTCTATTTTCTCAAATATTGACTTGAGGTCGGGGTACCATCAAGTCTGAATTAAGGGTGAAGACATCCATAAAACCGCTTTCCGGACACGGTATGGTCACTATGAGTTTGTAGTAGTGCCATTCGGGTTAACCAATGCCCCTGCCACTTTCATCTGCTTAATGAACAATGTACTTAGTAAATTTCTAGATAAATTTGTACTAGTTTTTATTGATGACATTTTAATCTACTCTAAGAATAGAGAAGAACATGACGAGTATCTTAGACTTGTGCTGTAAGTGCTAAGAGAACATCATCTCTATGCTAAATTCAACAAATGTGACTTCTTCCAAAAGAAAATACACTACTTGGGACATGTTCTGTCCGAGGAAGGGGTAGTAGTAGATCCTGACAAGATCAGGTCTATCATGGAATGGCCTACCCCAAAGGATGTCTCAGACATCAGATCCTTTATAGGATTGGCGGGATACTATAGGAGATTTATAAAATATTTCTCCAAGATTGGTTGTCCAATCACTGCCCTCCAGAAGAAGGGGACAAAATTCCCATGGACACAACAATGTGAAGAAAGATTTCAAACATTGAAACATCTACTAACCCATGCACCTGTGTTGAAAATCGATGACCCAGAAGATGACTTGCTTGTGTGCATGGATGCCTGTAAGGAAGGGCTCAAAGGAGTCCTTATGCAGGAAGGAAAGGTGATCTGCTATGAATCTCGAAAATTGAATGAAAACAAGGTGAATTATGTGACTCATGATCTAGAACTGGTTGCCATAGTGCATGCCTTAAAAATGTGGAGGCATTACCTCTTGGGAAGAAAAATTGTTCTTATGACAGATCATTGTGGATTATGGTATTTGTTTGATCAACCCAAGATTAATGCTAGACAAGCCAGATGGATGGCCCTCCTTAGAGAATTTGATTTTGAAATCAAACACATTAAAGGGAAAGAGAATAGGGTGGCTGATGCCCTTATCAGAAGCATGAGAACAATTCACCTGGCAACGGTGAGTACCTGCGAGACAGATATCAATAACAGAGTCAAAAAGGCACAAGAAACAGATCCCTTCATCTAAAATGTGACACTGTACCTATAATAATGATCCACTAGAGAAAAATATGAAGGCTATCAGATGACCGAAAGAGGCCTTCTCACTTACAGAGATAGAATGTACATTCCCAATTGTGACGACTTGAAGAGGTTCACCATGGATGAACTACATAAAAGACGCTACACTGGTCACCCAGGATACCCGAAAGTGATTACAGCCACCCGGAAACAATTTTATTGGCTTGCATTGAAAAATGACATAGCCAAATATTTGGCCCAATGCATAGAGTGCCAATAGGTTAAAGTAGAACATCGACACCCAGCAGGGCTACTACACCCTCTACCCATCCCAGAATGGAAATGGGAAACCATCTCCATGGATTTTATCACTGGATTTCCAACTTCAACCAAACAGAATGATGCCATTATGGTAGTGGTGGATAAACTGAGCAAGTCTGCTCATTTCATCCCCTTCAAATCAACCTACAAGGAGATAGATATTGCCCAGATATTCATGAAAGAGGTATTTCGACTGCACTGTATGCCGAGGGAAATAATATCTGACAAAGACACAAAATTTACTTCCAATTTTTGGAAATCCCTGATGACCGGTCTAGAGACTAAATTACTGTTTAGTACCGCCTATCACCCTCAAACTGTCGGGAAAACAGAAAGAGTAAATCAAATATTAGAAGATATGTTAATGATGCATGTAATGCATCAACCCAGGAAATGGGTAGACTACCTTCCATTGGTAGAATTCGCCTACAGCAACGACTACCAAGCATCCTTAAAGATGAGTCCCTTCTAGGTCGTCTATGGTAGGCAGTATAATACTCCCGTCAACTGGAGTAACCCTGTAAACAGGATTTCTATTGGACCTGATATGTTGAAGGAAATGGAACAACAAGTGATTCAGATAAAACTAAATCTGAAGGTCGTTCAGAACTGACAGAAAAGTTATGCTGATCAAAAGAGAACTCCAAGAGAGTTCAAAACGGGAGACTATATATATCTCAGAATTAAGCCCAGAAGGAGTTCCCTTAAAATGGGAGCTTGTGCCAAATTGGCACCCTGATATTGTGGACCCTTTGAGGTTCTAGATAGAGTGGGACTGGTAGCCTATCGGCTAGCACTTCCTCCCACAATAAAAGCACATAGTGTTTTCCATGTTTCATTATTGAAGAAATATGTACATGATGCTAATCATATAATTGACTGGCCTGTGATCTAGGTGGAACCGGAGGGAGAATTTCTACTAGAACTCCAATGCATACTGGACAGAAACAAAACCCCGCTCTGGAACAGAACCATTGCACAGGTCAAGGTGCAGTGGAAACATTTTGGCCCAGATGAGGCTACATGGGAAATGGAGGATGCCATGAGACAGGCATATTTGATTTTGTTTACTTCTGTACATGCAATTCATATTAGTAGCTAAGAACATCGAGGATGATGTTCCTTTTAAGGGGGAGGGAATTGTAACACCCTGTTTCCCCCAGCTTGTAAATATAACTGGACTGGCCAAGAACTATGGCGAACTCACAAATATGAATATGTGATGTAAATGGACCTTGAGGAAAAGGTCAATGAATGTGAATGACATTTTTAATTATTGCAGGACTAGTGAGAGGGGATGTGCAGAAAAGAGACCACGTTGGCGGTGGAAGGCACTTGGAAAGGTGGCGTTAACTTCCACCGAGAATTAACACCGTATTTGGAATCCACTGGACTGGAGAACCAAAAGCGGCTCGCTAGCCCCGAATTTAATGCCTCACAGGCTAGTGGGTGGATGGCTTAATGATGGATGGGATGGTGAACCACCCATCCATAGAGCCGTCAGGCCTGATTAGATGCGAGGGGAGTCGCACCACACGCAACCTTGCGAGAGGATAAGGCATGAGGTAGAAGAGATTGGAAGGGGGCAGACGCGAGGGGAACTCTGGAATTACGCTGCGCGAGTGATAGCAGAGAGGAAGGATTACAACCTTCGCTCCTGGTCACTGGTAGACAGAGAGACACAGTCTCAGAGCATCGTGGTCTCAGCTTGGGAGTGGCTAGTGGTAAATCCTCTAGGAGTCACTACGCCTACAGTTGGGTGGAAACGAGCACCCCTCTCAGCAGTTGTACCCACTTCTGGTGTATTTCTGATAAGTGTTTTACATATTGCATCTTGAAAATTCATATACTGATATATATGCTCATAGAACTGTGAAATTATGAATGATTTCAGTGTAAGAATGTATGTGCAGTGTTTTGATAAGAATTAATAGATATATGCTTATAACAGAGGAAACCATTCATGACTTACGTTGATAAATGAATCTAATTATTCCTAGGTTGAACTAATTTAGGCTTCCATCCCGTTCTCGAGAAGCTGTTTACCCTTATCCGTCTCCGGGAATGCCCCGGTATAGATCTCCTCATAGAGATTCCCTCCTTGGAGAGGTTTTCCAAGAACCTAGAAAAAGGACTTGAATGGGCAAGTCTTAATAACCCTGTACGAGGAGGAATGACCCTCTTAAGGTTCCTAGGTAGTAGCGTAGGGATAAGTAACAAATCGACGAATGAGATCTCGTCGAATGACCCATAGCCATTCACGACCGTTACACTGATGAAAGTAACAAGGGCGTTACATACCTTGCCCCTTTTTCCCTCTATCTTCATGAACAGAGAGGAAATTGGGATCGTAGATCCCAAGGCCCAGGAGAACATTTTGATTTTTGATCTTTTCGCATCCACGAAGTAGTGGAGGAATGCACAAGGTGGGACAATCTGAGCCGTTGGATCTCATCCAGAAAATCCCGTCAGCCATTGAATCGGGTTAAGATGCTCGGAGTTTAGTCTCTGGGGTGTGTGCAGGAAGAATGGATCTAGGCCGTTAGATCTTGGTCCATTTACCCATCAGACGTCAGATCAGATAGGAGGTGCACGGGGTTTAACCCTTCTCACACCAGGTAGACTTCTCGAACTTCATCGGGATATCGACATTCGGGAAATTGGAGATCCTGAGGTCGAAGGAATCGGGACATCACAATTCTTAAAATCCGGAAGAGATCAGAACCGTCCATATTGAGGAGGATGCATGGCAAGAATCAACACCATCGGGGAAAGGCCCGACAGGAAGTTGATGATCGGTGTTTGGGTCATCGGGATATTGGGGATCCTGGTGACAAAGTTTTTATGCATTTTGGAATTGAAAACCGTGAAACTCCGATAAGTGGGAGCCAGCTGTCAGCAGATTAGGGAAGGAGGAAAGCTCCACTATGTGGGGGCCATCTATCAGCCAGTCGAGATCCAGAGAATCAGGAATCACGGGAACAAGAAGTCCATACATTGTGAAACTCGGAAGTCTGAAACCCCGACGAGAGGTAAGGTTGTGGTCATGGGGACATTGGTCACGTGGACTAAAGACTTATCCTGGGAGGCTAAGGCAGCAGAGGAGCGTGTCGGGAATTAGGCATCGGTGAAACAAGTTGTTGGGACTTCATGAGTGTCAAAACCCCGATAGGAGGAATCCCGACAGAAGTATATGGATGCGGTCATATAGAGGAAGGTCGTATGGACCCAAAAGGTCTGGCCCAGGGGACTAGCAGAAACTAACATCCTATCAGGATATCGGGGATTCCAAGGACCAAATGTTTATGATTTTCGACATTGCGATGTTCGAAACCTCAATGGGAGACAAGACTGTGGTCTTGTGGAATAGTGGTCACTTGGGCTAGAGGTCTAGCCTGGGGAGCTAATGGAAGTTGGAGCGTGTCGAGATTTGAAGGATCGGGAATCCCGTGGGCCAATGTATTGCGGCACGTAAAAGCTCGAAACCCCAACAAGCAGTGAGACTACGGTCACGGGGATAACGGTCGTATGGAATAGGAGCCTAGCCCGGAGAGCTAGTGCATAAAGAGAACGTCGGGATTCGATGGATCGTGAATCCTGAGGACGAGTGTATTTCGACAATGAAAAGTCCGAAAATCTGATGAGGAGGTATGGATGCGGTCATATAGGGGGAAGGTCATGTGGACCACGAGCATAGCTAGGAGGGATAACGCGTAAACGGTGCGTATCGGTAAAGTTGCTCATCGGAAATCGGAGTTCGAGAGGACAGGAAATTTTGTCGTCAGGAATCACGAAACTCTGAAACCCGAAGCTATCATCGAGGAAATGTCATAGGCATGTGAAGAAGACGCCGTGACAGGGAAATAAAGGCCTGTAGATTGGGATTGGCTTTTCGCTGCTGCGAGCTTTGAGGATTCTCATTGTTGAAGAATCAATGAAAAATTTGATTGTAGGTAGTGCATGTGTTACAAAGTGGTATCAGAACCTGGTTACAACACTCAGCTTGATTGGGCTCATGCATGAGTTGCGCATAAACTCTGTTAGTAGCACTCCTATGAGGAGTAACCCCCTGACTTAACTCTCTTGTCCAGGATTAAAAAATTGGAAAATGAGAACCCGACTGTGTATGCATGTGAAAGAGTTATGAATTTATGCACAAATTATAAAAATGAATTTAACTCTTGACTAATAACCAGTGTTTGTCTTTTCACTCAAACGGATGATCAACCGCGAGAATCTATAGATGCAGAGTATGGTGACTGACCAAGAGGTGGGAGAAGGCTCCCACAACAGAGACGAAGAGTCTGATGAAAGAAGAGCAATAGGAACCCCTCCAGACCTAGCTGATACTATGAGGAGTCTCATGGTTGAATTGCAAAGCGGCAAAGCCGATAATGAAAGGATGATGAAAGAACAAGAAAAGGAAACCGAAATTAATGCAGTTCTATTGCAGAGTTTATCTGACATACAGTGACAAATGCAGCATGAACCTGAGATGCCGAATCATGGTCGTGGCAGTGGCCATACTGAGAGAAGCACATCCAGAAAGGTCCACCCTAGAGGTAAAGGACCAGTACCTGACGATTCCACTGAAAAGGAAGCTGGCGATTCAGAAGGCTCTTCCAGCAGCAGGATCGATTTCTATTCTCAAAGAAAACAGAAGAAACAAAAGACTTCCAAGGGTCATAAATTTGAAGAATTCATAAAGGCCGAACCTCCCTCCTTCGACGCTGAGATAAAGAAGGGTGAGGAAGCTGAGGCCTGGCTACTTGGACTGAAGAAATATTTCAGAGTCCATGATTTTTCAGAGAATTTGAAGGCCTGAGTGGCCACTTTCAATCTGAATGGAAGGGCTTCCATTTGGTGGGAAGACCTTAAGAATATGAAAGGGGTCTGCAAGGAGGACCTGTCTTGGAAATAGTTTGAGAAGTACTTCCGGAAGAAGTATTTGTTGGAAATATATTTCGACGAGAAGGCTAAAGAGTTTTATGAACTCAAACTGGGACAACTTACTATGGAGGAATATGTCAACAAATTCCTTGACTTATTGAGATATGTACCCTACATCAAAGTAGAGAAGGTGAAGGCGCAACGCTTCATCAATGGGCTACCCAAGGAATACCGGAACCAAATTGAATTTGACGAGCCAAAGACCTTAGAAGACACTATAAGAAAAGAAACATATTGTCATGAACAATATGGAGATCGGGAAGAGTCTCATGGAGACTGGAAACAAAAGAGTGGTTCGAGGTTTCAGAAAAAGGGGAGCAAATCCTTGAGATTTAAAAACTACAAGAAGAACCCCATAATGAACTATCCAGCCCCGAGTGTACTCCAACAGAACTTTCCCTCGGTGGATGGGAACAAGACTTCTAGACCTATGCCAGTGAAAACTAATAACCAAAAGAAAGAACCTCTGAAATGTTGGGGTTGCAGAGAAGATTATCTCCTGATAGATTGCCCACACCGACAAAAAAACAGTCTTAAAGTCTATAACATTCAGGAAGCTACCACAGTTAATGATGTGGCAAGGAGTGTGCTGCAGATTTATGCAGCCTTGGATAATAACTAAGCTGACCACCAAGCTTCAGTGGTGGAGATAGAAGGTATGATTTTCAACCATCTAGTGTCTGTTTTGATTGACCCTGGTTCAAATTTGAGTTATATAGCCCCTAAAGCTGATGATAAGTGTAAGCTACAGCCACATAAGCAAACCAAGCCATGGTTGGTAGAGTTAGCCACTGGCACCAAAAGAAAGGTAGTAGAGGCCATACCAGCCTGCCAGTTAATGTTGGCTTAATTCCCCACCCAAGAAACCCTTAATGTACTACCCCTGGGATCATACGACCTGTTGATTGGTATGGAATGGCTGGTCGCCCATAAAGCCAAATTGGACTGTTACCATAAAACCTTAGAAGGTGTGAGAAAAGAAGGAAAAAGGATAACCCTCCAAGGGATCCGAAAAGCGGTCTCGGTGAGACAAATGTCAGCCCTGCAAATGAGAAAGTACTGCTCAAAGGGATGTCCCCTATATGCAATACAGGTGTTAAAAACAATCGAAGGTGCTAAACCATGCCCTGACGATCACCCTATCCTGGGGGAATATAGAGATGTGTTTCCGGAAGAGGTACCGGGTCTACCTCCGAGAAGAGACATTGACTCTTGATAGAACTCACACCAGGAGCAGTGCCGGTGTCAAGGACACCCTACCAGATGAGCACACCCGAGTTAGTTGAACTCAAATTGCAATTGAAAGAGATGATGGATAAGGGTTATATTTGACCCAGCGTGTCCCCATGGGGAGCACCAGTCCTGTTTGTGAAAAAGAAAGATGGCACCCTTAGACTATGCATAGATTATAGACAATTTAAT
>JASDQU010103601.1:456026-473850 GCA_032191745.1 Picea mariana
ATATCTCCCCCATTTATCTCGCACTCAATACCTCTTTGTCTCTACCCTCTCTCTCTCTCTCTCTCTCTCTCCCTTTGTCCCTCACTCCCCTGTCTCTTCCACCTCTCTTCCACCATTTATCTCTCTCCTCATTATTAGTCTCAGTCTCACACTCTTTCCCCCTATTTCTCTTTCTATTCTACCTCTCTATCTCTCTTTGTATCCCCCCCTTCTTCTCATTCTCTCTCTATCCCCCTTTTATGTCTCCCTCTTTCCTTCCATTCCTCTCACTATCCCTTTCTGTACCCCACTCTCTTTCTCCCTCCCCTACCTCTCACACTCCATCTCTACCACTCCTCTTTGTCTTGCTATCTTCCCCCCCTCTTCTCTCTATGTCTCTACCCCTCCTCTTTTTCTTTCTCTCTCACCCTCTCATAGTCTCATGCACTCTCTCACCCCCCCCATCCCACTATATCTCCTCTATCTCTCCTACATCTACCCCTCTCTCCTACATCTACCTCTCTCTCTACCCCCCTCTCTATTTTCCTCTCTCTCCCTCTCACACTCTCACACACTCTATTGAATTACTATGCCTTTCTCTCTCTCCCCCCCACATACAATTTCTACCCCCCTATATGTCTTCCTCTCTCTCCCTCCCACACTCTAACACACTCACTCTCTACCTCCCCTCTTTGTCCTCCTATCTCTCCCTCCTGCACTCTCACACAAACACTTTCTATCCCCCCTATATGTCTTCCTCTATCTCCCTCCTACACTCTCACACACATGCTTTCTATCCCCCCTCTATGTATTCCTCTTTCTCCCTCCCAAACTTTAACACACTCACTCTCTACCTCCATTCTTTGTCTACCTTTCTCTACCTCCCCTCTTTTTCTACCTCTCTCTACCTACCCTCTTTTCATACTTCTCTCTTCCTCCCACACTCTCACACACACACACTTTCTATCCCCCATTTCTCTCTGTATATCTCTCTACCTCCCCTTGCGTCTATCTCCACCATTTCTCTTACAATCAATTTCATTCTCTCTCCACCCCATCCTTGTCCATCCCCCCTCTCTTTCTCACTCTCCCCCTCTATCACACTCACACATTCTCTCTCTACCCCCATGCCTGTCCCACTATCTCTCCTCTCTTTCTATCCTACATATACCACCTCTTTCTGTCTCTCGTTGTTGTTAGTATCAATCTCACTATATCCCCATTCCTCTCTCTCCTCTACCTCCTCCCATTTATCTCATTATATCTCTCTACCCCCCTTTCCATCTGTTAGCACTCCGTAAATCTATTTGGCTAATAAACAGATGACAAAGGTAACTATTTCAACCAACTTTGAAACCCAAAACTAGCCTTTCGGACCTGCAGAGGCCTCCCTTGGGAGACACGATCTTAGCATGGAATATGGCTTTAAAGCTATGGCTAGATTTAACATCTTTGAAATAATGGGTTCTGGTATTGGCGCAATAGAGTAATACCTTGGGCTATGGAGTTGGTTCAAGGAAAACAATGGGAACAATTGACTCGGTGACTGAACTTGAGAGGATAAAGGCTAAGCAAGCAACAGTCTTCAGTGTAAAATCGTTGTGTGGGGTGGGGAGAAAATACAGAAAGAAAATCGGAGCACCGTTGAAGATGAATTTAGAGTTTAACTTTAGAGGAAATACATTTTTTCTAAATGGCGCGAACAAGGGGCATTGCGCAGCGAATCCACAGGTTCAAAATTTCGTTTCGATTTAGATAGAAAAATATATGAATAAAGATATAGGAAGTATGTACGCAAAGAAAGGAAAACAATACATACAATTTCTACAATTATAATCTTTTCATCAAAGCTTCAAGACTTTTGCATTAAATTCTGATCGAGCTCAAACTACATACAATGATCACTGTCTATACTAATTTTTCCAACCAACCTAGCTTACATTGAAAAGATCAAATATATATGCGAGGGCGTCGCTTGGGCTGCCATACTCTTCTAACTAATATATCTAAAAACTAGGAAACTGACTGTTTGTGCTAAATGACTCTTTGCATGACGCTTTTCCAAAAATAGACAACAAATACATCTCGCTACATCATGACTATTTGTAATCTACCATAGGGATTCGGTTATCGATTAGGTCTCGTCATGAGAGAGTGATGTTTCAATACTTTCCTTTGATCAAATATCTTAACGAACAAGTGTTTGTCAGAGTCCCTCTATCTATTGTAACGACTTTGATTTCTGCTGCATGCTCATCCATTGGGGAATGTGCATTGCAAGTGGTTGCTGACTATTATGGCCGTTATCAAAATGAAAAAATGTCTTAGTGTAATGAACTTCAAATTTACCATAAAAAAAATAAAATTCTATGACATAATTCAACTTTGTTTAATCTTAGAATTTAAGAGAAGGTAGGATTCAATTCAATCCATAATGGCATTATTACACCAGTCTAGTTTACTTCGAACAGGAAATTGTCAAAGTAATCAATTCTGCACACTTAGTTACGCTTGTGATTGCAAGTCTGGATCTTCATGACTACTCGAATAGTAGGTGACTTGATTGTCTACTATGTGCGTGCATAAAGGCAAATATTATCATTTTACTGTAGAAAATTCACTTTAACTCTCTATTAACGTCTGTACTTAATTCCACCTACAATTAAGCATATATCTATATCTTCTCCATATAACAATTTAGGTACTGGTCATTCCCCGTACATAGTGACCTGTAATATGAACTGTTATCATTATACTCCTATCCTGGATGAAGATCCTCCGACGTTTTCTACCAGTCCATTCATTACAGTATTTGATTTGTTCCTATAACAATAATTCCTACTATGTTCCTACATCTTTGTGAAGAAACAGAGGTCAATCGGGTTTCAGTGATCACAAGTGCCGAATAAAACAAAGGACCCTGTTGTTTGCTGAAATCCAAAATATGGAACGACTGTGGGCTAGCATTTCAGGGTTTCAGGATTCAGGGTTTCGTGAGTACAAGAGCCAGACATCAACACACAACATTTCCCGAAATTGCGAAAAGATGCCAAGCACTTCGGGGTTTCGAGGTTCGGGATTTCGTGAATACAAAAGTCAATCATCAACACACAACAACTCCCAAAATTGCGAAAGGTGACCAGTACTTCGGGTATTCGAAGTTCAGTATTTCGTGAGTGCAAGTGCCAAAACAACAACATATACAAACCTCCGAAATGAGGAAAAGGAAAGGTGGGTCCCGCACTTCGTAATTTCGGGGTTTGGAACTTTGCGAGTTCTGGTGTCCAAACATCGACATAAAAAAAATTCCGAAATATGAAAAAGGAAAAGGTGAGACCCGCATTTCAGGATTTCGGGGTTCGGGGTTTCCCGATTTTCATACTCAACATACAACAATTCCTGTATTGCGAAAAAGAAAAGAACTAACATTTCAGGATTTTGGGATTCAGGGTTTCGGGGTTTGCAACTACCAAACAACAACACACAACAACTCCCAAATTCCGAAAGGTGAAAGGATGTAGGACCAATACTTCAGGATTTTGGGATTTGGGGTTTCAAATGCCAAACATCCAACATAAACAAACTTCCAAAAAAATGCGAAAAGAGAAGGTGGGACCCGCATTTCGGGGTTTCGGGATTCAGAACTTCATGAGTCCAAGTGCCCCAAACCTCTTATGTAACCAACTTCTGAAATGAGAAAAGTGGAAGCTTTGGGGTTTCGGGGTTCGGAACTTCGCGAGTTCAGAATCCATACATCAATATACACGAACCTCCGAAAGGTGAAACGAAAGTTGGACTAAGTTTTCCTGTTGAAAATAATTATGGTAATAATTCAATCAAAACACAAAGGAAGAGAGTATTCTGCTTCTACTATAACTCTTCACACTATTTTCATCACTCCCTGCTCTTTATCCTTTGCGGGTACTCTTGATTTTCATTTTCTGGGAGAAATCTTACTTTCATTTCTGGGAGACTGAAGGTGTAGAAGGATACGATATACCTTTACCTCAAAGAATTCTGAAACCCTAAGGACTTAGAAATTTTACATGCACAAAAGGGCACAAAGGATAAAATTTTCTGTATAAGGTAAATTCTATAATATTCATTTAGAGCCTCTTTTATCAATGCATTAAACGTCAACAGTACTAGATCTGTGCATCTTTGTAAATACATGATTAAGAATATCATTCCATCAGAGATTCATCATTATAAATGATGTTCCAAGGGATCTGAGTTTGGTTTCCTGGGGATTTATCTACAAGGAGGATCTGCCTTATTGTCATTAATCTCCTCCTTTCCTTACTTACTTATAGAAATATAATTACAGATTCCCTTCACATATATTCTCCACAACAAACAAAAATGGAAAACATTACAGTTCTGATTTAATCAATACAATGCATCAGAAAAATCATTCAGACAGAGAATGGACATCATTCCAGTTCAGATTTAATATGACATCGAAATAAAAATATAGCCATTCATAATCAAGAGGGGTAGATCAACATATTTGAATCCAATCTGCAGGAAGATAAAGGGAACAACCACATTCCTCCCAACCGTAGAACAGGGCATCCAAGGTCACTTGCCCGATTCAACCCCTAGCCTGACCATGAATCCATGAGGGAAAACTTGGAAACTCCTCCTCAACAATGTCCTTCAATTCCAACAGTTATCCTCTTGCCTCACACTTACTCAATAGTGCTCATAACAATGAGACAAATCTATTTTCAGTAGGCTCCTCTTGCCTCACACTCAATCTGTAGTGTTCATAACAGCAAGAGAGCTCAAAAATCTTTTCCTAGCATACTTGGCAGTGTCCTGCCTCCTCGCATATGCTATTTATCAATTTATTTTTCCCAGGTCTTTTTTTCCCTCCTTTGGGGATTTTCATATCTCTCTTAATCCCTAATTCTCAGGGGCTACCAGTGGCCAAATCTCCGATTTTCCACTTCTCATAATCAACCTAGAGGTAGTTCCAACATGTTCCCCACTCATGGAGTGATGGTCAACTGATTTTAACATGGCTATTCCATTTGTCCTCTTGCAATTAATATAAATAATTTGTTGTGATACAAGTGTCATAGTTAAATAGTTAGTTGAGTCCAAAAAGATCTCTTCTCAATAGTCACAATAATTGAATACAATTATTAAATTCGAAATTCGGAATTGCCATAAATGGCAAAAAATTTCTAGATTTGAATTTGCCAAAAACGGAAATAAATTTCCAGCACATAAAACAAATATTTTATTTTTGGGGGATGTCAAACTTAGGGAGATGTCTCCTTCAAAACTGTCAAGATTTTCTTTCTGTTTGTGGATACAAAAATAAACTTAGCTAATTTTCTTTCTTCTGTTCGCTAGAGAGAGCTGTGCGAGCTTTCTCCTTGGTCACTTCACATTCTCTAGAATGCTTCACATACCTTTCTTTTGATAGCCTTTGTGCTTCATGCAACTGTACAATTGTATCTTGAACCTCTCTGAGATTTCTTTTGATCCATGTTAAATTCCCTTAGTAGCCTTGCATTGATGACACTTCAATGGTCTTTGTCGCTAGCTGTTGTCTCAGCTCCATGTTTTCCTAGTAAAGTTCGGCAATAGCTAGTTTCTCCTGCTTAAGCTGCTGAGATGGATCTTGATCATTTGTACCCACGAAATCCATCATCCTCGTTCTGCTCCTACTTTCTCAGCTTGTACCTTCCATAGGCTCTAGCCAGACAATGCGCATAAGTAATTTTTCAGCAAATGATCTTGCACGCGGCTCGTCTGGGATTCAGGTTTCCCCAACTTCCTTATTCTTCTTTGGCCTACCCATTATCTGAGGTGTTTTATTTTGGGGAGTCCAGGATTCTACTATCCTTCCTTCCTATGCATGTCCTTCCACTTCAGGTTGTGTGTGGTGTGATGTCATCATTCCCGCGGGCAAAGGGAAAACTCGCTTTGTATCCTTGGGGATGCATGTTGTGAGAGAACAAATCCCAGTCACTTTGGGGCTCAGGCTTGGAGATTCTGCCACTTCTCCCACCCTTCCTTATTTTTTGGGAGATCACCATGGCATGAACAATATTTATCTTGTGCGCAGTGGATCCAGCGAATGCCCAAAATGGATAATTCGACCTGGGCTTGCAAGAAAATTTACAGAAAGAGCATGAATATGATTTCGTGAATAAAATGGGTGCATAACCTCTGGGATTTATAACAGATCAAGAAGAAGGATGAATCGTGCCAAGGAACACTGAATTCATGGCAAATATATGTTTTGAATCGAACCACAGATTTTCCATAACACATCCCCGCGTGTAAGGTACATGCAATAAGGGTTGGAGGGCATGCATGATACGAACGCTACGATTTTTCATTCCTTCGACCTTCATAATGAACCGATAATAGTTATATCACTTTGAAAAGAAACTTCCATTAACTACTTGACTCGACATGGGGCACGTAAATACTAACTTTTAACAAGACCCGACTCTCTGGGACAACATACCTGTACAATTTGCGCATGCTTCGACTCTGACATCCCTTCCCATTTCCAAGGGCCAACCAACCACTTGCTGACTTCGATCCCTTCATTGTTACATACCCGAATTCACATTTGTTGACACATGGGCCATAAATTGACTAAAACCCAACTCTAATTGAAAGGAAAATGGCGGCGCTAACAACTGGCTCCAACGGGGATGTTATTCTCCCCGCGAGGTAGAAAAGAATAGTAGACTAGGTGCCTGACCATTGGGCCTTATTTTGACTCTTTGACACTGCAATATGAAAAACAAAGCACAACCTAAACCTATCAATCCATCTTCTAAAAGAATCGGTATAAACTTAGGGCCTTCACTTCGGGCTTTAATTTTCTATTGACCTACTGACTCGACACAAAAATAAAACAACTAGTTACAATGACATATGACCTAAATGGATTTTATTTCATCAGATAATGTTTGAGGAACCTGTCATTTACAGACCCCCAACCAAGACACTCTCCATTTGATCCTTCTAGAAAATAAGCATTGCTTTTTCAATACGCGCTGACTCTGAATGGACCTATCCAAAGGTGGTCAAATTTTCTGTGTTTTCCTTTATCTTCATTTTTCGCATCCCATCTCAAAACCAACTCCCCTACCTAAAATTTCTCATTAGAATGCATGTGGAAGGTTCTCTTCATCCTCTCCTGGTGGAGTTGAGATTGATTGTATACATGTTCCCTTAGTTATTGTCTGTGAACCAATTGATTTATTCTCCTTTGTGTGTCATCTGGCTCGACCTCCTGTTCTTGCAACAACTTTCTGATGGGCAACCCTAGTGTGGTAGGGAAAATTGTGTCTATAGTGTATACAATCTGAAAAGGTGACGTTGAGATGGACTTATTGGCAGTGAAATGATCTTCCCATAGTGCATAGATAATATTTTTATGCCAAGCTTTCTTATTTTTTTGCAGGAGTCTTTTGATGATCCTTGTTAGGATTTTATTTGAGGATTTTGCTAACCTATTTCCTTATGGGTAGTATGTCGTAGAATTACCTAGGGTTATATTGTAATCTTGAAAGAACTTTTCCATCCTATTGGACTTGAATTTAGCCGCATTGTCTGTTATGATCTTGACGAGGCATCCAAATCTCGATAAGATGTTTGTCTCCAAAAATTGAATGATGATTGTGTTGGTAGCTTGCTTTGTGGGGATCGCTTCTATCCATTTTGTGAAGTAGTCGGTGGTCATGAGTATCCATTTGTGTTGCGCCGAGGACGACGATTTTATTCCCCCTATGAAATCCAAACCCCACTATATGAAAGGTTGTTCTATCGAGATCGAGTTTAGTGGCAAGGGTTGCAACTTTCTTCTCCCATCGAAAATCTGACATTCATTGCAGCTGGATACATCTTTGTACATGTCTACAAAAATTGTAGGCCAATGGTAACCCACTCTTAGGATTTTGTGCACGGTGGTTTTCCAGTAGTGGTTCCCTCCACAATGCCCTTTGTGAAATTCTTCTATGGATCTCTTCACATCATTTTCCAGCAAACAACTCAACAATATTCCCCCAGGATCTTTCTAGTAGAGTGAGTTATCCAAGATGCAGAACTTAACTGCTTTAAGATTTTGAAATCTGGACTTGGTATTACTTATACCTAGAGGGGCCTAGATATTCTTCAACACATAGATGATGTCTACATA
Source organism: Picea mariana (assembly GCA_032191745.1). Classification (NCBI taxonomy): domain Eukaryota; kingdom Viridiplantae; phylum Streptophyta; class Pinopsida; order Pinales; family Pinaceae; genus Picea; species Picea mariana. The sequence goes on from JASDQU010103601.1 coordinate 464,182, forward strand.
CCACGACAAATTGATGAGCTTCTGAGATACCTGAGCAGTTGTTTCCTCCCAAGGACTCTATGATAGATCAACAATGAAATTTATTTCCATAGCGTTGCAGTCCGATTGCGCCATTAGCTTCGCAAGGCCCTGACCCTTAAATAGTTTCGTAGCCTTAATCTTCAGGTCATATTCCAACATGGTCACTATCCACTTACCTCTCCTCCCTTCAGGTTTGGGTTGAGTCAAGATATCCTTTACTGAGTTGCTGAGCATAGAAGCAATGACGTGGGAGTGTAATATGTACATCCTGAACTCCTTCAGGGATTTTACTAAGTCATATGCTTGTTTTTCCATAATGTCGTACCTTAGTGGAGAATCCCACAATGTCCTGCTGAAATAGGTTATAGGCTTCTCAAAGTTCTTCTCATCTTTCTGCAACAACACGCCGACAATCGTATGCTCTGAGGTGAATGAAAACATGATGAAATATTTCGTGAAGTCTGGACTGGATAGCATAGGAGCTCTAGTTAGCGCCACCTTGATATATCCAAAATATTTCTTGGCTTCCAAATTCCACTTGATCTCATTTCCCTTCCTGAGCATGCAGATTATGTGCTTTATAATTTATTCTAGGTTAGGGATGAATCTTCTCAAAAAGTTCACCTTTCCTAGGAAGGATTTCACTTCCTTCTTACTACGCGAAGTGCTGATTTTTAGGATTCCGTAGACCTTGCTGGGGTCTATCTTGATGCCTTATTTAGAGATAATGTGCCCCCCAAAATTCCCTTCTTCCATCCTGAAATGTGATTTCTTTGGATTTAGTATTATGTCAAACTTCCTACACTTCTGGAAAACTTTCTTCAGATGCTCTAGGTGTTGTTCATTGGAGACAGAGTATACCATGATTTCATCTAGATAGATCACAATGAACTTGCCCCTTTCATCAACAAATTCTATGTCCATTGCCCTCTGGAAAGTGGCACCAGTGTTCATCAGGCCAAAAGGCATCTTGGCATAAATGAATGTTCCCCATGGAGTCATGAAATCCATTTTTTCTCTATCGTCTGGGTGGAGCATGATTTGATTATACCCCAAAAATCCGTCCAACATGGACATCTTCTAGGACCCCACCACATTTTACAGGATATAGTCCATTTTAGGGAGAGGGTAGTGGTCCTTTAGGGAAACTTTGTTCAAGTTTCAGAATTCGACACACAATCTTATTTCTCCGCTCTTCTTTCTTACAAATACCAAATTGTCTACCCACTTCGAGAACCGTAAAGAAACGAAAATTTTGGATTCGAACAATTTCTTTACCTCTTTTTCGATCAGCGGAAGTAGCAGGGGATTTATCCCTCTCAACTTCTGTTTGAAAGGCTTCTAGTCTTATTTGAGAGGGATACCATGCTGTATTACTTTAGTGTCATACACCTTCAAATCGTCATAGCTCTAGGCGAAAACATCAGGGAAGTCCTTCATGAGCTTGATGTAGTCTTTCTTGACCTTTGGACTGAGCGTTTTTGATAATTTGATTATTTCCAGGTTCTCCTCAGTCACGATGTTGCAGTCTTCGACATCCTCATCATTTGCAATGATCCTGGGAATTATGGCCATGTCATTTTCATCGAATAACTTTTCCAGCGGCACTAACACCTTTGGGATGATGTTATTTTTGAGTTGTACTATGTCCCTTCTCACTATTTGGTTATGTAAAGGGTCTTCGTTACTGTGTGCACCCACGCTCTCGTCTTCGTCACAACAACACTCGTCATCAATGTTTATGTTAGCAAACTCATCGCTTATCTGAAGGAATCTCTCCATCTTCTTGTTGTCCTCAAACACCTGCCAATGTTAATATTATCAGGTACTGTCAGTTTGTGTCGGACTTCGATATCGTATTTTTTGTTAGGGAAGATGGGAATTTTGAAAACTGAGGCCGAGGTGGCCAATGAATTAGCGATCTAGTTTTTCTCCCTAGGGATAACTAACAGATCGTACTCTGAGAATTTCTCGACGAGATCCAATGCCAAATTTTTGTATTCTCTTAGCTTGGGGTCTTTTGCCTCATATATGGCTTTGACCTAGCTTATGACCAATTCAGAGTCTCCGTGCATTGCTATATTCTTTGTGATAATTCTTTCAACACCTTCAGGCCTGAAATCAATGCCTCATACTCGTCCATGTTGTTTGTGCATTCGAACACGAGCTTGTATGAGCACAGCTTTGTGCCCACTTCGGGGGGACTTACCCATACACCAACACCTGCTCCTTCCTTAACACCATTGAAAATCATTGTCGAAGTAGTTGGCATATGGAAATTATGCAACCTTGGGAGGAGGCTGGACTTCTGCAGGAATCGAGTTATAAACCTTCATGAAATGGGATGAGAATTCTTGCATCATCTCCTCCGATGCCTTCTTGATATTATTGTACTACGTTAACAACTGCAAGGGGTTCTTCTTATCTCCCATCTGGTAACGAAATACGTTTCAAATGCGGTGAAATCTTGAATGATTGTAGTTGGTAGGGCTTTGAACCACTTCCTTTCCTCCCTCGCAAAACTCTGCGTGAACAATCTCATTTTTGCTTCTACATAGTCTACCTCTTCTAGGTCGACACAATCATTGAACCAATCCAGATGCTTCTGGGATGAAACGTTCCCTTGAACATTCTAGAGCTTAATCCTCTGGCTATATTTATGGGGAAAATCATGAAATTGGGATGGCAGAATGATGGGGTTGAATCTGGCAGCCACGACTCTAGGAGGGTTTGGGATTTGAGGGATATTATTAGAAACTAGGGCTTGGAATCTCTTCTGGTTGAAAACTATCTTGTCCAATATGTTTTCCAACTTATACCTGAACAGGGTTTGTTCAAAGAATGCGTAAAACTCAATATCATCAATGCTTTGTGCGTCATCTTTGGGTAAGGACAAAATTTTGTCCAGGTAATAGAACAGTTCTGACACTTTCTCTCTAGTCCCGTGCATAATTTTCTCAGGGTCGTACATAAGCTCTGCAGGGTTTGGGTCAGGATTTGCTCTAGTATAGATCATCTTCAGAGCCAAGGTTCTTGAACTATGCTACTTGGAGCTATTGGAATTTTTGACTGGAGTCGATGGGGTAAAGGTTTCAATTGGTACAAATGTTTGTCCCTCTATTACCCTCAAGGGTCAAACTACAACGTTAGTTATTCTCCCAGGGAAAATCTATTCAATTTCATCTCTGGCAACGATACTAGAATGCTAACACTCCATAAATCTGTTCGGATGATAAATAGATGATGAAGGTAACTATTTCAACCAACTTTGAGACCCGAAACTAGCCTTTTGGACCTAGAGAGGGTTCTTGAGAGAGACACAGTCTCAATGTGGAATATTGCTTTAAAGTTGTGGCTATATTTAACACCTTTGAAATAACGGGTTCTGGTTAATTGGCACAATAGAGTAAGACCTTGGGCTATGGAGTCGGTTTGAGGAAAACGATGGGAACAAATGACTCGGTGAATGAACTTGAGAGGATAAAGGCTAAGAGAGAAATAGTCTTTAGTGTAAAATCATTGTGTGGGGTTGGGAGAAAATACAGAAAGAAACTCGGAGCACCGCTAAGGATGAATTCATAGTTTAAATTTAGAGGAAATACGTTTTTTCTAAATGGCATGAACAAGGGGCATTGTGCAACGAATCCATAGGTTCAAAATTTTGTTCCTATTTAGACAAAAAAATATATGAATAAAAAAATAGGAAGTACGTACGCAAAGAAAGGAAAACAATACATCCAACTACTACAATTAGAATATTTTCATCAAAGCTTCAGGAATTTTGCATTAAATTCCGATCGAGCTCAAACTACATACAATGATCATTGTCTATACTAATTTTCCCAACCAACCTGGCTTATATTGAAAAGATCAAATATATAGGCGAAGGTTCTGCTTGTTTTTTCCTAATCTTCTAACTAATATCTCTAAAAACTAGGAAGTTGACTGTCTGCGCTAAATGACTCTTCACATGACACTTTTCCAAAAATAGACAACAAATACATCTAGCTACATCATGACTGTTTGTGATCTGCCACAGGCATTTGGTTATCGATCAGGTCTCCTCATGAGAGAGTGATGTGTCGATACTTTCCTTCGATTAGATATCTGAAGGGACAAGTGTTTGTCAGTCCCTCTATTTGATGTAACGGATTTGATTTCTGCCACATGCTCATCCGCTGGGGGAATGTGTGCAGCAAGTGGCTGCTGACTGTCATGGCTATTATCAAAATGAAAAAATGTCTTAGGGTGATGTCTCCATCAAAACTGTCAAGATTTTATTTCTGTTTGCAGATACATAAACAAACTCAGCTAATCTTGTTTCTTTTGTTCGATGGCAAGAGCTACGTGAGATTTCTCCTTGGTTGCTTCACATACATTTCTTATGACTACCTCTGTGCTTCACATAGATGTACGATTGTATCCTACGCCTATCTGAGATGTCTTTTGAGCCACATAATATTCCCTTCACGGCCTTGTGCTGTTGACACTTCAATGGTCTTTGTCGCTAGTTGTTGTATCAACTCCCTGTTTTCCTAGAAAAGTTCGGTGATAGTTAGTTTCTCTTGCTTCAGCTGATGATATGGATCTTGATCATTTGTACCCACGACATCCATCCTCCTTGTTTTTCTCCTACTTTTTCAGCTTGTACCTTCCACAGGCTCCATCCTGACAACACACATAAGTAATTTTTTAGCAAATGATCTTGCGCATGGCTCGTCTGGGATTTGGGTTTCCCCAACTTCCTTATTATTCTTTGGCCTGCCCCTTATCTGAGGTATCTTTTTTTGGGGTGACCAGGCTTCTACTATCCTTCCTTCCTAAGCAGGTCCTTCCACTCTAGGTTTCACGTGGTGTGATGTCATCGTTCCCGTGGGTAAAGGGAAAACTCCCTTTGTATCATTGGGGATGTCTGTTGTGAGAGAGAAAGAATCACAGTCGCTTTGAGGCTCGGGCCTGGCAATTCTTCCACTTCGATTGCCCTTCCTTATGTTTTGGGAGGTCGCCATGGCACGACTAGTATTTATCTTGTGCCTAATGGATCCGGCGAATGCCCAAGATGGAGAATTCGATCGACCTGGGTCTGCGAGAAAACTTACAGACAGAGCATGGATTTGATTTCATGAATAAAATGGGTGCAGAACCTCTGGGATTTATACCAGATCGAGCAGAAGGATGAATCGTGCCAAGGAACACTGAATTCATGGTGACTACATGATATGAACACCGCGATTTTTCATTCCTTCAACCTTTGTAATGAACTGATAATAATTACAACACTTTTCGATGTGACTTCCATTAACTACTTGAGTCAAACTAGGGAATGTAGAGACTAACTTTTAACAGGACATGGGAACAAAATACCCATACCATTTACACATGTTTTGACTCTGACATCCTTTCCCATTTCTAAGGGCCAACCGACCACTTGCTGACTTTGACCCCTTCAATGTTACGTACCTGAATTCACATGTTTTGATCCATGAGCCATAAGTCGACTAAAAACTGACTCTAATTGAAAGGAAAATGTTGGCGCTAACACCATATATATCCCCCCTTCCTCTCACAATCAGTATCAGTGTATCTCCACCACCTTCTTCCTCCCTCTCTCTCTCCCCCTCCTTTCCCCTATCTCTCCACTCTCTCAATCATACATCTACCCCTCTCCAATTTCTTTCCCCCCCTTCCTCTCACTCTCTCTGTACCTACCCTCTTTGTCTCCCTCTACCTCCCTCTCACATACTCAAACACTCATTTTCCATCCCCCCTCTATTTCGTTCTCTTCCCCCCCTCTCACACTCACACATTTTCTCTCAACCCCCCTCCTCCCTGTCTCTCTCCCCCTCCCTCCCACTATCTCTCCTATATCTACCACATATTTATGTCTTTTCTTTTTGTTAGTTTCACTCTCACTCTCTCTCTTCCCCTCTTTCTCTCTCCCTCCCTCACTCCTTCTCTTTTCACCTAGTTATACCTCCCTCTCTCTTTGTCCATCTAAAGGCAAGGCAGGGCTCACAAGGAATAAAGGATATGTGCAACATAGAAATGTAGACTCTCCCATAAGGTGAGTGTTGAGTTTTTATTCTTCTCCCAATGTATTACTTATCAATGTCACGAAATTTCCTTGACCTAGACATGTCAAGACCTAGACCTAAACCTAGACATAGCAAGGCCTAGACATGGAAAGACCTGGATCATAACCTAGACCTATATAATGAACATGACCTAGACCACAACATAGAGAAAGATATATATTCATATGATGTCCTAGAGCTTGAGATAGAGCCCCCATACTCTCACTCTCTCACTCTCTAACCCCCCCCTCTCTATATCCCTGTCCATCATTATATTTTTGAGAACCACTCACAAGACATTATGGACTGTGACCCAGCCAGCAGGATTGATGGTCTCCACGCCCGCCTTCCCACTCCTAAATTTCCCGCTTTTACAAGGAAGGCGTAGAATTTAGAACTTTCGAGCCACCTGTATTTATAATACCCTATTCCATTTGAGAGCGATTCGCTCGTTCGTGCCTTGCCCTCCTATCTCTAAGTAACCACACCCCGTACCTCAAATTAATGAATTCATCTATCATTATGAATCATCTCCTTTCATTAGTATAGTCTCGACTTATAGGGTGCCCACTCCACACTTCAGTACTTGGCATGCTGCAGTTGATCCAACAAAATCCTTGATCCTAGGTTGATGGCACCGATTCTTGAGGGTGATATTATATAGGGATCTGTAATACACATTATCCAAGTCTCGTCCTTCATGGGAACTATGATTATAGTTGAACCACAAGGTTACGACTCCCTGCTCCAATAGTTATTGCAACTATTTATTCACTTCATCCGCTTGCAGGGATTGTCTGTATAGTCCTATGTTTGGAAATGGAGAGTCGGACAACTATTTATCTCATGCTCTTCTTCCCCTATCCCCCTCTCACACTCTCTTTTTTACTCTCTCTGCAACCCCCCTCTCTACATCGCAAGGAAAGAAATGGCCTTGACCTAGACATATCAAAACCTATACCTAAACCTACACATAAATATACCTAGACATGGAAAGACCTCGAGCATGACCTTGACCTATATGATGACCATGACGTAGATCATGACATAGACCTATACCATGACATAGAGATATAGCTAGATTTAGATGATGACCTTGAGCTTGACATAGTTGATGAATTAGACCATGACATAGATCTAGATATAGATTTATACGATGACCTACATATTGACGTAGACCATAAAATAGACCCCCCTAGCTCCATATAAGACTAGGAATAGTTTATACTCAACCCTTAACCCTCTCTACACTCGAGCTCTGAGTGCACTATGCATATACCTTGTGTACAAACCTTGAACCCACATCACCTACATCTTGGTGCTCTAACCATTTCTCTATCCTTGAAAAAACTTTCAATCCTAACCCCTTAGGTGTTATTTGTCCCCATACCCCTATACATATTTATTCATAAATATGTTTGGTCTATAATAAATTCTATATCCATTGCATTAATAGTTCACATGCGCTCATGTGACCTGAACAGGTTGTAGTTGTTGTTCATTTATGCTCAAGAGGAACACACACACGTTTATAGAAAGAAGACAGACTTTAGTGTGAACGCGTTATAGGAATGCACAAGCGTTCCTGCTAGGCATTGTTTTGTGCCAAGAAAACCACTCCTCATATAGCTTATGACTGACAAAAACCCATGACATCTTCAGAAAAAATAGCCTGCAGAGACACGTTTTACTCACTTTAGTTTTCTTGTTAGATTCGTAGATACTTTTTTGCTATTGCCAGACCATTGTAAGAAGATTTGGAAGAAACATTTCTCAAGTGAAATTGGAATTGTTGTTTTTATCTTCCTGGAATTGGAAGACAAATTTGTCTAAGTGCAATTGGAAATGTTGTTTTTATCCTCTTGTGTCTTCTTATAATTGGAAGAGAATTATTTCCAAGTGCAAATGGGATTGTTGTTATTATCTTCTTGTGCCTACCTCGAATGGGAAGTGTTGGTTATGGAGCCTGATTATCTTCCTGTTTCATAGGTATTTTTTTTCATCTGTGTTTATACCCTATGAATGTTGTGAACCCCTCCATGCGGGGGGGTTACAGGGGGGGATTTCTGATGCAGAGCACGCTCGCAAGCACGTCCGCTCACAGGGTCTTCCTTCCTTCTCAGCCCGAAGAAATCTAAGACTCTTCTAATTCCCTAACAGGAATTTTGCACCCACAACAAACCTTCACCGGATCTCCCTTTCGTACTCGGAAGATCGAACTTCGCGACTTCACGAGGTCAGTGGTCGGACATTCCACCCTCGAATCCCCAATATATGATGACAGTCAATGCTGTCCTTTTCCTATTGGGATTTTCTCTATCACGAATTCGGCACTCGCGATGTCGAACAACTCAGTTTACCAACTCCCGAACCCTGATATGTTGAAACTCCGATGCGCTCGTGAGTTTGACCCTTCAACGTCCCATCACCTCTATCGGGGTTTCGGACTTCACGAGATCGCGAATCCTGATGTCAATGTTTTGAGACTTCTCGCTGCGAAACCCTGAAATGGTGTGCCACCTGTTCCCCATCACCGACTCCTGTGGCCCCACACTAATTACTTAGCCTTTGGGATATCGCGTTTCGTGATTTCATGATTCTCGTTGCTATGTTCACGGGACTTCAATCCAGGAAACCTTGATACATGATTTCACGTGTGAATCCGATGGCCCTTGTAGCTCAGATCCATGGCTCACCCCTCCTGAGCTTTGAACCTTCTGAGATACTCTGTCATATCTCCCCTGTGCCTCTGCTAGATCTAACGGTTCACAGAGATTCACAGATTCTCCTCGGAGAACTCTGTGCGTCCGTTCCTCTTGAAGATTTTTGTGAGATGAACCTAGTTTTTCCTCGTGAAGACTAGTTCACCTACCTACAACTTACGATGCTTAATTGAGCGTTCCACGGCACAACCTCCTTGTGATTCTCTTGGATGATTACTCGAAGGCCCTATACCTCCTGAGCTTTACCAACTCCGAGTCCTTCATAGAACCTTGCACGCACTCCTTGTGGAAAACATCCAACAACTTCTAAGTGTTGAATCTTCGACTCCGCGCACACCTGCAACAATAGTCCTTCAACTCTCGCTTAGGTTCACAACCCTGAAATTCACTCCGCTTGCGCACTCCTTGCGCGACTCCTGTGCCCAACTGCACCTTTGGGGTGAATGAGAACAAAAGCTAAACTAATTGAGCCCCCTGTCAATGCACTCCTTGCAGAAACTTCAACTGCACTCCTCACAGGAATCCTTTTCTTAGATAGAGAAACAATTGAAACTCATTTCCTCTCCCTCTCAGACTTCAAACTCAAACATGAAATCATATACATAGCATATCAAAGCAAGTGCATAACAGGGGGAAAATATTCATGAGCATAACATCAATACATAGAGAACAACACAAACCATGAATTTGAATCAAAGCTTTCCATTAATCCAAATATTTGTACATGGGTGTTTTACACAGTTCTCTATTTCCTCTTGCCCTTCTCTACAATGCTCAGAATTATTTTACAATGCACAATGAGGGTGTCTATATCCCGTTTCCCGCTTGTGCTCTCAAACTGTCTAATCTAG
>JASDQU010103602.1:35584-53042 GCA_032191745.1 Picea mariana
CCCATGCTCCTGAGCCCCCTCAAGCTCAGAAAGCAGCCCACCATTTCCCCTAAATTTCCTCCCTCCATCACCCACGTCTGGAAAATGTTCTTTGATGGAGCCTCTTGCAGGGAAGGTGCTGGAGATGGGGTGGTTTTTGTGTCGCCTGCTCAAGAAACCATATCTCTGTCATACAAGCTAGAATTTGAAGCTACCAACAATGTGGCAGAGTATGAAGCTCTCATCCTGGGGTTAAGAGCCGCAAGGGAAATGGAAATTCAGGAGGTAGCAGTGTTCGGTGATGCAGAGTTGGTGGTCCAACAGATCAAAAATGCTTATCAGGCTAAGCACCCTCGACTCAGAAGTTACACAAACGAGGTATGGGACCTAATTGACAGTTTCTTCTCAGCATTTAACATTTCTTTCATCCCAAGAGAGGAGAACACAATGACAGATTCCTTGGCTACATCAGCAAGTAATTTCAAAATACCCTTGCCGCCCAAATTCAAATATGATGTGGAAGTAAAATACAGGCCCTCCATTCCTGACAATGTCAAACATTGGAAGGTTTTCGAGGATGATCTCGAGGTCAAGAAATTCTTGGAAACTGTCGAAGAGTTTTCAGAGATGCATATCGACCAAGACTCCGTCTCCGAAGAAGAGCTTGATGGGGGTAATTTTCTGAATAAGATTGCAGAACGTAACATTGTGCAGCTGCCCAACAATCATATTCCAAGAGGACTGGTTCCTCTGGAAAGGCTTTTTGATAGAAACGATGTGTCAATAAAAGGGGAGACCACAGAGGATGACACTGGTACTATTCAATGCAACATTGGGATCGAGAACGAGCCCAAGTTTGTCAAATTGTCAAGAAGTCTGACAGAGGAGAAGAGGTCCGAATACACTGGACTTTTGAGGGAATTTGCTGATGTGTTTGCCTGGACCTACGAGGACCTCAAAACATATGACACTTCTGTCATCGAGCATAAAATCCCATTAAAAGAGGAGGCACATGCATTTAGGCAGAAGCTGAGATAGATCAACCCTATGCTGCTGCCTATCATGGAGAGGGAAGTGAAGAAGCTGCTTCAAGCTCAAATCATTGTACCGCTAAGGTATTCAGAGTGGGTGGCCAACTTGGTGCTAGTAAGGAAAAAGAGTGGAGAGATCCAGCTCTGTGTAGACTTCAGAAACTTGAACAGGAGCTCACGAAAGGATAACTACCCCTTACCAAAGATGGAACATATACTGCAGAGGGTAACAGGAGCTTCCAGGTTGTCCATGATTGATGGTTTCTCTGGCTACAATCAGGTCTCTGTCCTACCTGAGGACAGGGAAAAGACGACATTTACTACTCCATGGGGCACATTCATGTACGCCAAGATGTCGTTTGGATTAATGAATGCAGGAGCAACGTTTCAACATGCCATGGACATAGCTTTCGTCGACGAAAAGGATAAATTTATGGTCGTCTATCTGGATGACATCAGAGTGTTTTCAAAGTCTGATAAAGAACATTGTTGTCATCTCAGGAAGTTCTTCCTGAAATGCGGGAGTTTTGGCATTTCATTAAACCCCAAGAAATCTCTGTTCACCATGCAGGAGGGAAAATTACTAGGCCACATAGTATCAGCGAAAGGAGTCAGGATTGACCCTAGCAGAGTTGAAGCAATACAAGCCTTATCAATCCCGAGGTCCAAGAAGGAGGTCCAATCCTTCCTTGGTAAGATTAATTTTCTAAGGAGGTTTGTGCCTAACTTTGCCGAGGAGGTAAAACTTATAACAACCACGCTGAGGAAAGGAAATGAAGTAAGGTGAACTTTTGAATCACGACATTCCTTTGAGCAAATAAAGAAGGCCCTGACTAAAGCCCCCGTGCTTATCAGTCCCAATTACTCAAAGGATTTCGTTATTTTCTCCTTTTCCTCACCCGACACGATGGCTGCTGTTTTATTACAGACAAACGAGGTTGGGATAGAGCAACCTATTGCCTATTTTATCCGAGCATTAAGGGATGTCAAAGTCGGGCATAACACTATGGAGAAGCAGGCCTATGCCCTGGTAAAGGCTCTCAAAGCATTCAGAATCTATGTCCTGCATTCAAAAGTCATCGCTTACGTCCCCTCAGCTACTGTTAAAGACATTCTTATCCAACCTGACATAGACGGGAGAAGGAGTAAGTGGATAGCCAGGATTCTGGAGTTTGACCTGGAAATAAAGCCTACCAAATTGATCAAAGGTCGGGGCTTAGCCAAGCTGTTGGTTGAAGCCAATTGCCAAGCTTTGGGGATAAGTTTCATCAATGAACGCTAAGGAATCCAGCACGGTCGACTGTCTGAAAGAGACCCTCAAAGGGAGCCCCCATTGGCCCGATGTCCTTGGTATAAGGATGTCCTATACTTCCTACAGGAGTTGCAGACTCCAGATGGCTTGCCGAGAAACAAAGCAAGAGCTCTGAAGCTCAAGGAAGTCAGATATTGCCTTATTGATCAAATCTTATACTGGAAAGACCCTCTGGGGGTACTGTTAAAATGCATGGATCCACAAGAGGCCAACAGGACCATGTTTGAATTTCACAGGGGCCTATGTGGAGGGCACCACTTCTGGAAGGCCACAACCCACAAAATCCTCAGGGCTGGATACTACTGGCCCACCTTGTTCGCTGATGTCCATAGAAGAGTTAGAGCATGTATTACATGCCAGAGATTTTCAGGAAAGCAGTAGCTCAAGTCTCTACCTTTGCAGCCTGTGGTTGTTTCGGGACCCTTCCAGCAATGGGGCCTAGATTTTATTGGAGAAATCCACCCTGCTTCCAGTGGGAAGCACAGATGGATCCTGACTGCCACAGACTTCTTTACCAAATGGATTGAAGCTATCCCCACCAGGAGTGCTTCCCATAAGGTAATTATTGGATTCCTGGAAGACCTCATCACAAGATTCGGTTGCCCAAGAAAGATCGTTACAGATAATGCGACCTCATTCAAGGCTGAACCGCTGGTTAAGTTCTGTGAGCAATTCAGAATCAAGCTGATTCACTCCACTCCGTACTATCCCCAGGGAAATGGTTTAGCAAAATCCTCCAATAAAAGTCTCATAAGGATCATCAAAAGATTATTGGAGGACAACAAAAAGGCTTGGAATTCAAAGCTGAAATTTGCTCTATGGGCTGATCGGGTGACTACAAAGAGATCTATAGGCACCTCCCCTTTCCAGTTAATATACGGAGCAGAAGTTGTCTTCCCTTCTCAGCTGGCCATTCCCGTAGCGAAATTCTTCCAGGATTATCAAGAAGAGCCTAATGACATGGTCAGAAGGATTCACCAACTGGTAGAAGTCCAGGAGGTCAGAGAGCAGGTGATGATCAGAGTTCAGGACCACCAGCAAAGGATCAAGCAGGTTTTTGATAAGAAATCCAAGAAGGAGGAGTCCCAGGTAGGAGACCTGGTATTGAAATGGGATGCTCCTAAACAAGACAAGGGCAAGCACGACAAATTTGAAGCCCTGTGGATAAGGCCCTTCAAAATCTTAGAGGATTTCTCGAATAACACATATCGACTACAGGATTTGGAGGGTAAAGAAGTTTTCAGCAGCCCAGTAAATGGGCATTTTCTTAAAAAGTGTTTTGTCTGAGCCTTCCATGGCTCATGTGTTTTGTAAATATTGTCTTTTCTGTTATTCGTTTTTACTTTTATTGATTAGGCTTAGTAAATGACTCCATAGCCCAACAACAAGGCACTGGAACTGCAAATCGAGTCCTTAGAGCATCACAGGGACGACTCTATCCCCCATGGAACCTAATGTTAGTAACATTTTTCGTCTGAGGCACAAGAGTATTCAGGATTGCAAATGGCATGAGGAGTGTTGGGCGCAGCTCACAGAAGAAATCTATTTTGAGCTTAAATCAAGCGAGCAGGCACTCCATTCTTCTGTGGCAAGAATTCATCGACAGATTAGAGCAGCGGTTGATGGGTTGTTGTAGCTAACCGAGTCGCACTAAGTATGGCGCAAAAGGGGTTTTCAAGGGGCGTAAATCGCGATCAGTACAAGCGCAGTAGTTATTTCTCGAACTCGAGGTTCGCAAGTTCAAAGGGCGGACTATGTCTTTTAGTTGCGCGAGATTGCGAGTTACGAAAAGTGCCCAGGGGGGGTCAACCTTCGCTAACCATCGCATCTCGGTACCTTGCGAGGGGAGAATGATAAAGTTCGATACTCCAGCTCGCGAAGCCGCGAGTTGTGAGAGGCGTTAGTACTTGGGCTCTAGCCGACGGTTACATGCAGAGAGCGCTCACCAGAAAGGGCGCCCGACCCGTATTGCCATCTCGGGGATTGGGAGTTTAGAAAAGGGAGCCAAGGGTCTTTGACCCACGAACTCACGAATCGCGAAAGGGGAAAGAACTTTTAAAGTTGGACCCATAGTATCAGGGGGCAGTCTCAGCCATCCATTTGAAGCAGACACCTGGCGCGTGATTAGGCTCCCCGCAGTTTCTCCCATTGCGGTTTCAAAGCGCAAAAAACAACTCCATCATATCCCGATACGCGAAGTAGCGAGAGCATTCAGGACCTGGGGCCCACGACATTGCCGAGTGAGTTCAGGACCATCAGATCTGAGAGGGACGCATGGCACCAGAGTAAGTCGTCTCAACGTTTCGCTCATCGCAGTTTCAAAAGCAGAGATTNCCAGAGTAAGTCGTCTCGACGTTTCGCTCATCGCAGTTTCAAAAGCAGAGATTAGCTCCTTCCCATTCGCGGAGGTCGAAAGCGCCTTGGGAATAGGCACGTGGTCACTTGGGGAAAGAAAGGAGCTGTGCAAAGAAGGCCAAAGGTGTCGAGTTCAGTTACAGAGGGGATCATCGCGAGCTCCAGGCACCGTCGGATCTGATCTCAATACTGTTTCTCGCTCGAAGTAAATGAAGGCAAGGAGGGGTAGTTGAAACCTCTCCTCAGTCATTAAGTGTGAAGTATGGAGGGCCTGGCGAACAGTCTGCTCGAGAAGGTCCTGTGTACCCATTTTTCCAGAGAAGCCATGCCGAGTTCTCAACTAGCCGAAGGAAGTCTGCACATGCTAGATCGACACTTAATGGCTCAGCTACTCCCCTTGCAGGAGCCATGTGCAGTTAAGGTGGCATCTGACAGGGATTATCCATCCGAATTCGGCTGAAGGGACACCACGCCTTTGATGGCTGAACATGCTTTCGTTAGGTGAATTTTCCTGAGTATATAGACTCAGTTGTTGTATTTTGTAATCTATCGATGGTTGAGCAAGGCTCCCGATTGTAAAGTTTTGATGAAGCGCTAGTCACTCTGGTTAATGTATAAGGCATTTGAGACTTCTTACTTTATGGATGTCAGCCTCTGTTCCATCTCTTGTATATTGTGTTAGAACAGCTCAGAATTGGAGGATCCAGTCAAGTTGTAGTTGTTATAGGATGATGTAGGTTGGATCACTGTAACAGTTACATTGTTTCTAATCGGTTCCTGTTATTTTCGTAGCACTGAACGACTTAGAATTGGAGGATCCAGTTGAGTCACTCTTCAGCTCCTTGAAGCTCAGGACCAAGAAGATATTGGCTTCTGAGTTTTTCATCCTCAGGCTTCTGAAGGCTTGTCGCCCGAGGCAGTCTTGCTCACCCTTCTCACAAGTCTTCCCTCTGTCACCCTTTAATCCATTTACTGACAGAAGTTGGATCAAGACCTCCCTTGCTACATACATATCAGGCCCGGTCTCCTGAGTCAAAGTTTTATCTTCTTGAGTATTTACCCATTTGATCACCCCATTTATTAAANTCCTGTTATTTTCGTAGCGCTGAACGACTTAGAATTGGAGGATCCAGTTGAGTCACTCTTCAGCTCCTTGAAGCTCAGGACCAAGAAGATATTGGCTTCTGAGTTTTTCATCCTCAGGCTTCTGAAGGCTTGTCGCCCGAGGTAGTCTTGCTCACCCTTCTCACAAGTCTTCCCTCTGTCACCCTTTAATCCATTTACTGACAGAAGTTGGATCAAGACCTCCCTTGCTACATACATATCAGGCCCGGTCTCCTGAGTCAAAGTTTTATCTTCTTGAGTATTTACCCATTTGATCACCCCATTTATTAAACCGTGACATAAAAACTGATGGGCGTTGAGCTCTGCTCCTGCTAGCAATCAAGGAGTGACTTCTGACGCTAACACAATGGCTCACAAACAATTCTTAACATTGTGAATACTAACAATTGCATCACTTTTATTCATTAATCCTATGAATTGGATTGATAGCAACATTCATTATACATGCCTTATTTCAGAATACCAAGCTTTTCATAATGCAATCAATCTTCATAAGAATTCAACTAATATGCCAATGTCCATGGCCATAGTTACACACAATGAACTCTTGCATTGGTTTCAGATTGCTACATTTTTATGTTAGACAGTTCACCATGTTCAGTTGGAACTCAGACAACCTCTCACCCCATGGTTTCTTTATCAACATTCATTATTAAAGCAGGAATATGTTACCCGCCTTGAGCTGATCATGACCTCGATTCAACATACATTATATCAAATTAAAATTTCACATGAATTCATTCAAGCGAACATTCTTTATTGGTAACCAAGGTATTAACACCCATGGCTACTTTAATTACTTTCTCTACTGCTTCCACAACTCTTTTGGGATAGAGGAAGGTATTCCTTCCATAATGGACAATCTTATACCTGCCATTTCCTATACACATGCATCTCCTTAATGTGTTTAACATATGTATCACTTATGTGCACAATTATTTACTCGGTTATGCTTAGCCAAGTCAAGCATGACATAACTACTTCTGCATTCATTGCAAAGATATCAATCTTTTTTTTTTGTCCATCGGAGGTTCCTCCCTCTATCATACCATGTCTGGGTATTAATGACATTCATGTAGACAATCCATGTCCATATGCATATCAACACAATATAACACATGTATGAAGGAAGTTCTTACCCGATCCCTTCTTTGTCACATGCTAAAAAGGCATGAACATTCTTATACATGTCTAGCTGCCAACAACCTTCCTAATATTACCTTATCTTTTAGATGTCTCCTAGGGACTCATAAGGTCCCTTCATTAATCTTTCATCAACAACCTTCTTGTCTTTCCGTCTACAAGAGGTGATCTACCATTGGCAGTTGTCCCCTCAACAACTCCAATCTTTTCTACACACAACAATTACAACCACGATTATATCAATTGTCATATCAAATCACAATGCATATACCATAGCCTTTGAAAATCAACAAACATTATCAAATATGTCCCAACATATATATATATATATATATATATATATATATATATATGCACTTTATCACATTATCCTAAATGCTTATTAATGCAACATAAAAGCATTTCAATTATTCTACCTTCACACAAAGATTATCACTCTTATGCCTGGGGTGTTTAAACATATCTATTTTTCTCATTTGGGCATTATAAACAAACAATGAGAGATGAATCAAGGGGATTTCCCTTCTAATTCCTTCACACAATCTCGAATTTTCATCTTAGTTTAACTCTTTCGAAGACCTCTTTGCCATTTTCATGACATGTCATTAACCAAGATCACTCATTTAAACATCTTTATTAATTTATTTTCTTTTCACCTGCTATACTTGTTTCCTTATAAACATATAGCTCTGCTAAACAATCAGAGTTTTAGGGTGAGACGAGTCTCCTCTTTTTCCTTAATTTGCACATGCATCCTGCTTTTTTTCTGAACCTGCCTGACCCATTCATTGAGCAGTCTTGGTCAAGTTCATCTTGACCATTCCTGATTCAGAGAGTCCTCCTTCCCTGAATGTAACAACATACTAACCTATCAACGTTAGTTTATGAATTGATTATAACCAATGCATTGTGCACATTAATCATATATAATTAAAAATAATTGGCATCTCATTTGCATGTCTCTCGCACAAGCATGATTTTAAAATGTAATACAATATTCTTATACAAATAGGCTTTGCAACCCACTGCCTAATTTCCAGGAAGTTGATAATTTTATGGCTCTGTTATCCTGATAGAGTCTTTACACAGTTCCTTTACATGGAACTTCTTCAACATGCAACTTCCTTGTTTCATATCCATGATCACCTGAAATGATCTCAACCCATGAGTTAGCATCAACTTTATCATTTCATTTGTTTACCCAATATTCCATAAAAAACATAGGCATGCATTTTTATCATGCATCCAAACCACACATTCAACATGTGCATATATTCTATCATCTTACATTCACCACGTGCCTTTAGGTACTTCAACCCTATGCATCAACATAGTATGTATGTGCCTATAATTAGCACACTTTCATAATATGCACACCTATTTAAATTCATTCAACCCATGATTTCCCACACTCACTCTCATGAAATTTCTACATGCATAATTACAATCATATTGCCTTCTTTTCATAACCACTTAGCATTCTTGCTCAATTTCTCTTTCAACACTTCACACTAGCTCTTTCAAAAGAATGGCATGCTACCTCTTCAAGCTAGCATCCAACAAGCAATCCAATTCTCCAACACAGATCCAACTATGTATCCATAGCATTACTCAAAACCTACCAAGTATTGATATTGTCTCCCGACCCACTTAATCAAGCCTGCATTTATACCATGCAACCCTTTAATACATTCAATCCATGCATTCACACTCTCTCTCTCTCTCTCTCTCTCACACACACACACACACACACACACACACACACACACGTGTGTGTGTAATAATAATAATATATTTTTAAGGTCATGGCCAAGACAGACACCAAATTGGTGTATGGGACCCCCTTGCTTGTGGGACAAGGGACCCCCTTCGTGCATCGATTTGAATACTAAAGTCTACGAAGGTATACATGCCCTACCCCCCTTTGGATTTGAACCTGTGACTTCCAAGGAGGAAACACATGTTCTTAACCATTAGGCTCACTCAGGTTGTACACACACACACACTAATTTGTTGTCTGGCTTGGCCATGTCCTTAAAAATAGATTATTATTAGTATTATATATATTGCACACACACACACACATATATATTGTCTATGTGTGTACACACACACACACACACACACACACACACACACACACACGCACGCACGCACATCAACATGTGAGTTTGTTGCTTGCGCTTTTTTCATGTCGTTCACGTACACACACATATCAACATGCAAGTTCATTGCTTGCACTTTTTCCATGTCTAACATTGGATGCCACCTAATCCTTGTTGATCATAAATACTCATCACATCAATTTACATTAGCAAACTTCTTACTAAGTCTGTCTCATTATTATCATATGCAATTGCAACATATCTTTATGCACCTAACATTTGATCATTTGCATGCCTATTAGTGAATATCTATTATAAATTTTCATGCTTTAAATCAACAACACCTAGCATCCTCTTTCAATAGCTAAGAAATAATCAAATAAAAAGGGATAAGTGCAGAACTTCCTCCTCATTCTCATGGTTGCACTGCTTGTCCATGATTTTCACTAGTCATCACCCTAACTGTGCCTTCCATTAAGCTTCAGTTGCATTTTTTCTGCATAATGCAATCATGTCTAATCTCCTTAACAAAGACCCGTCACCTCTGCAACAAATTTAGGCCCCCTTTACAACCCTTCTAATCACACAAAACCCATTTATTCACTCTTAAATGGATAGCCAACAACATGAATCTTTTGTTAGCATACCAAATGGACCGATCATATCATTTCCCCTCACTCAATTCCTTAACCAAAAGGAATTATCCATAAGGGTCTTAGCCCTTATATAAATAGGCATCATAATTGCAAGAGGCTCTATCCACCCATGTGGATAAACAACATCGCAACTTATAAAAATGTTCATTCATTCTCCGGAATTCAGACAATGCCTAAGAGTTGTCACCAACATTCAATTTCTAGTTCATAGACTACACAACCTCAATGGCATAGTATTTCTCTAGACCCTTTGCTTATGTGCTCTGTTCCTAAGCTGTGTATGCTCAATATTTGATTTAGGCTTATATATTTTTCCTCTGTGGCCTACCTCTAGCCACTCAAGTCCCATACTTGAACCATAGCCCTAATAAGCTCTCTTACCAGTCCCATAAATCTGAAGTTTAGCCTTCAGACCCTCAATGGCTTTACCAACCCCGAAGGAGTTTTCTACAATACTCCTCTCAATTTAATTCCTCATCTTTGATCTATGAGGTCCATTTCATGTCATGTCATCCATTCTGTTGTTATTTTCTTCATGACACTCTATTTCTAGTGTTGTAACAACATGCCACAATTAGCTAATCATGCATTTGAAATGCATGTATGATCTGGATTTTATGAGCAGAACGAAATGACTATCGATTATTAATAGATGATTAAAACAAAATAACAGAGATACAGTAATATTGGTTTTCTATTCAATAAGGAAATAAGTTGAACTGTAAATGCAACGAAAAACAAGCTTGCTGGAATGGTGGCGGCTTATCTCTGAGAAGAGATGTGACGACTGCACTCATTCGCAATAAGATGATTACAATGAGGCTTTGAAGGCATTTTTACAATAAACAGGAATGTCAAAAACCCTATACATCCAAAAACCTAACCCTAGGAAATGAAGTGCCAAAAGTCATGTGGGCCCCATTTGGGTAAGTCAGTACATCAAATTCTCGGGGTCGTAACTTTTGCATACGATCTTCATTTTAGGCGTATGATATTTCATTGGAAAGATCCATTCGATGACTACAATTGTTGACAAAAATTTCATGATGAAAATTTTTACCTACTACATACCCAAAATAACGTCGTTTAGGGCCTCAAAACGACTCTGGAAGTTCAGGACCCGAAAAACTGCTAAAAATAGTAAATTACCAAATTTGCCAGAAAGATATTTTGAGCCAGCTGGAAAAGGTGGGTGGAAACTGATATCCACCTGGATCAATCCTCCCTCCTTAGGAAGCAATGTTCTCCATTGTGTTGAGTTCCCCCATCAGATGAGGAAATTTCTGTTGAATTTGGCCCTAGGTGAGCCACTTGCCTTGGTGCAAGAGCTGCCCTGCTTTGACGAATTGATAAAGTTGGATCCTTTGTTGTCGAGTGCCCTTGATCTGTGTGTCCACAATCTCATCACTGGATGCCTGTTGTATGCAGTCGGGGTTGAGCTCTGTCGGTGTCAACTGTTCTGCTACGTTTGAGGTGTCCAATAATGGTGGGAAATAAGGCCGAAGGAGGTCCATGTTGAACACTGGGTGCAGGGCAAGGAAAAAAGGAATGTTGAGTTCAAAAACATTACCCCCCACAACTTCGGTGATGGTGTACGACCTATATCAGAGTGGGCGAAGCTTCTGATGGGGTCCTGTAAGCTACGAAGCTCAGTGAGTGTGGTTGGGGCTGGCCAGTCATGGATGACTTGGATCTTGGTTGGATTTACATGTACGCCATGCTAATCAACAATGTAGCCCAGGTAATGGACCCTATCCATGCCGAAGGAGCATTTATCCAAGTTGGCGTATAGCTTGTGCTGTCATAGGGTGTGCAGAACCTGCTGAATATGTTGTAAGTGTTCTGCCCAAGACTTGTTGTAAATGAAAATGTCATCTAGATACACCACTACAAAAGTATTAGTGAAGGGTCACAGGATATCGTACATCATCCTCATGAAAGTGGCTAGAGCATTTGTCAAACCGCTCTGATACCACTGATCCAGATTTTATGAGTAGAACAAAATGATTATAGATTATTAACATATGCTTAACACAAAATAACGGAGATACAATAAAATTGGTTTTCTATTCAATAAGGAAATAAGCTGAAACTGTAAAATTCAGTGGAAAACAAGCTTGTTGTGATTACAATGAGGCTTTAAAGGCATTTTTACAATAAACAGGAGTGTCAAAAACCCTAGACATCCAAAAACCTAACCCTAGGAGAT
The DNA here is from genome assembly GCA_032191745.1 of Picea mariana. Lineage (NCBI taxonomy): Eukaryota > Viridiplantae > Streptophyta > Pinopsida > Pinales > Pinaceae > Picea > Picea mariana. Next base: position 47,500 of record JASDQU010103602.1, read on the forward strand.
GAAGCGCCAAAAGTCATGTGGGCCTCGTTTGGGTAAGTCAGTACATCAACTTCTCGGGGTCATAACTTTTGCATACGATCTTCATTTTATGCGTACGATAGCCCATTGGAAAGATCTATCTGAGGCTACAACTGTTAACTAAAATTTGATGATGAAATTTTTTTACTACTACATTCCCAGAAAAACATCGTTTAGGGCCTCAAAACAGCTCCAGGAGTTCAAGACTCGAAAAACTGCTAAAAATAGTAAATTACCAAAATTGTCATAAAGTTGTTTTGAGCCAGCTGGAAAAGGTGGGTGGCCATCAATATCCACCTGGATCAATCCTCCCTCCTTAGGAAGCAATGGTCTCCATTGTGTTGAGTTCCCCCTCAGATGAGGAAATTTTTGTTGAATTTGGCCCCGGGTGAGCCACTTGGCTTGGTGCAGGAGTTGCCCTACTTTGACGACTCGATAAAACTGGATCCTTTGTTGTCGAGTGCCCTTGATCTGTGTGTCCACAATATAATCACTGGATGCCTGTTGTATGTAGTTGGGGTTGAGCTCTGTTGGTGTCAATTGTTCTGCTATGTTTGAGGTGTCCAATAATGGTGGGAAATAAGGCTGAAGGAGGTCCACGTTGAACACTGGGTGCAAGGTAAGGAAAGGAGGAATGTTGAGCTCAAAAGAATTACCCCCGACAGCTTTGGTGATGGTGTATGACCCATAACGGAGTGGGAGAAGCTTCTGATGGGGTCCTCTAAGGTGTTCTTTCTGCAAGTGCAACCAAACTTTGTCGCCCACCTAAAACTTATGTGGCACCCGATGTTGATCATGGCGCTGCTTGTACTTGTCATTGGACTTCTGTAGGATATCCTGAACTTATTGACAGATGTGCTAGATCTGCTCAATGAACCAGATGGCTTTGTTAGCTTCAGTTGGAGTAGGAGATGAGTTGATCAAGGTGACCGCAAGGGGAAGTGCAACATCTATGGGACTCAATGGTTGGAATCCCAACCCCACTTGAAAGGGGTTGTGGCCGGTTGAGCTATGCAGGGCTTAGTTGTAGCTATGTTGTACATAGGGAATAATCTCATCCATGTGCAAGAGTGTTTGGAATTATACATGTTCAGGATATGCACGATCATTCGATTTACGACCTCGGTTTGGCCATCTATCTGGGGGTGGAAGGCCGTGGATTTGGTGAGCTTGGTGTCCAGCAGTGACTAGAGGCTCGACCAGAATGTGCTGAGAAATTGACTGTCCTGATCTGAGACAATGGTTTGTGGGATTCCAAAATGCACCCAGACTCGTTCAAAGAAGAGCTTGGCAGTGGCTTCTGCTGTGATGCTCTTCTTGCAGGCAACCATAATTGCCATCTTAGAAAATCGATCAAAAACCAAAAAAACACATACATTTCCCCGCTTGGTGGATGGGAGGCCTGACATGTAGTCCATTGAGATGGTTTCCCATGGCTTGTCAGGAGTAGGAAGAGGGGTGTACAGGCCTTGTTTCTTAGTGGTCGGTTTGGCAATAGCGTAGGCAATGCAGGACCTGATATACCTGCTAACCTCTTGTTGAAGTTTCGACTAGTAGAAATGTTTATGTAGCATCACCACTGTCTTTTCAACGCTGAAGTGTCCTGCCACCCGACTTTAGTGGGATTCCTAGATCATCTTCGCTCACTCACTTGATGGAATGAAGATATGGACTAGATGACACAACAACCCATCCCGAAGATGGAAATTATCGACAACTACATTTGCACCCAACATTTGGTAGGTGGTGGTGAAGTTTGGGTCTATCTCATATAGTTGGGGCCATCCAAAGGTCGGCCGCAAGAGTCTATCACCGTGGTGAGTGCCACAATTGGCGGTCTGCTGAGGAAATCAGCGACGCGGTTGGTGCTTCTTGTTTTATACTTGATGTTGAGGTGGAATTGTTGTAAGTATGTGGACCACTTTTGATGGCGGTCATTCTGTATTTTGCCTTGTGTCTGCATGAACTGCGATGGACTATGATCAGTGTGGATGACCGTCTCCTTCCCAAGAATGTAATGTCTCCATTGGTGGAAGAATTGCACAATGGAGTACATTTATTTGTCGTAAGTAGGGTAGTTACAGACAACATCTGATAGTGTCTCACTATGATAGGATACGGGGTGGACGTGCTGAGTGAGAACGACACCCACAACATAGTTTGAAGCATCTATCTCGATCTCAAATGGTTTTTGTAGGTTTGGTAGTAAAAGTACTGGGGTTGAGCACAGACGTTGCTTCAAATCATCGAACGCTTGTTGTTGGGACTGACCCCACAAAAAATTTTCTTTACCACCACCCCTGGTTATTTGGCTGAGGGCCCATGCAATATAGGAGAATCCCAACACGAACCTGCAATAGAAATTGGCAAGGCCCAAGAAGCTCCGAAGCTCCAAAGCTCAGTGAGTGTGGTTGGGGCTGGCCAGTCACGGATGACTTGGATCTTGGCTGGATTCACATGTATGCCATGCTGATCAACAATGTAGCCCAGGTAATGGACCCTGTCCATGCCGAAGGAAAATTTTCCCAAGTTGGCGTATAGCTTGTGCTTCCGCAAGGTGTGCAGAACTTGCTGAATATGTTGTAAGTGTTCTTCCCAAGACTTGTTGTAAATGAGAATTTCATCCAGATACACCACTACACAAGTATTGGTGAAGGGTCGCAGGATATCATCCATCATCCTCATGAAAGTGACTAGAGCATTTGTCAAACCAAAGGGCATGACCAACCATTCAAAAAGGCCTTCCTTTGACTTGAAGGCGATCTTTTGTACATCTGTCTGTTCTATCGATACCTAGTGGTAGCCAGACTTTAGATCAATCTTACTGAAGTATTTGGCCCCCGTGAGCTGATCAAGGAGGTCATTGTTTTGGGGAATTGGGTATCAGTTTCTGACTGTGATTTTATTCAAGGTCTGGTAATCAATGTAGAGTCACCAGGTTCCATATTTCTTCTGTACCAGTACGATTGAGCTCCTACAATGTGATGAGTTGGGACAGATATGCCCCTTGTGGAGTAGTTTTTGGATCATTCGCTTGATCTCCTCATTCTCTAACATAGAGCGGCGATAGACTGACCCATTGGGTAGTGGTGCATTGGGGGTCAGATTGATGGGGTGCTTGGCTTGACAGTGTAGAGGTACCCCGGTAGGTGAGGAGAAGATATCTGAGTATTTTTCGACGACCTTATCTACTTGCTTCTGTTGTTTGGAGAGGTCGGTCGCAAAGACATTGGATGTGGTTATGATCTTTCAGTCATTCTGAGAGCGAATCACGAATAAGACAAACTTCCTCGTCCGAGAGATGACCTTTCTACATTGCTTGGCAGAGATCAAGGAAATAACACTAGGTGGCATTGCCTCGGGTATCCTATACAATTTCTTGTTCAAAGTAATAATAACATTATGAGGCCTAGACTCATATACAACATGATGTTTCCATAAATAAGGTTGGCCCAAAAGAACATCACAAACTTCGAGAGGAGCAACATCACACAATAACTCATCTTTTAAGGGCTTGATATCGTACAACAATCGACATTGTTTGCTAACGCGAAGATCGCTTCCTTGGAGGAGCCATCCAATGGTGTAGGGTTCTGGGTGTGGCGTTGTCGGCTGGGCCAGCCACTTGAAAACCTCTGTTTTGATGAGGTTCCTCTGGCTATCGCTATCAATGATGAAGTGCAGCGGGGTGCCTTTTACCCACATCTGTGAATGGAAGAGGCATTGTCCTTCTTTTGGATCATCTGGTTCATCAGGCTGGAGCTTGATGGTAGCAATGGTGGCACTGGGTTCCACGTCAATGATCCGTATTCCCCTTTATGGTTCTGAATCTGAGTTAGAACCAACATCTGATTCAGAGGCTTTCACTTCGTCCACCAATGACTACTTTGAGCAGTAGTTAGCAGTGTTATGCCAAGGGCTCTTATGGAATTCGCACCATTTCCCAGTATCTTTCTTTGTCTTTCCAGTGTCATTCTTTGCTTGCGGCTTGGACTAGTTCTCCTAATAATGTCCATCTTTTCTCTATCCTTTGTTCTATGGGTTGGGGCTACCCTTTCTTGGCTTTTACTGTGAGGGGTTCCTGGGCCCAAATTGCCGCGTCTTTTGTTTGAGCTTTTGCTCGATTTTGACGGCATATCGGTAGGCCGCACCCAAGGATGAGATTTCCAAAAATTCCATTTCGGTTTGAATGTATCTATGCAGAGCACCACGATACTCGAGCAGCAGATGTCACTCTGAATATTTGATACCCAACTCGGTGCACAAGGTATGGAAGATATTTGTGAACTCTGGAACTGCTTGGTCTCTTTCTTCCCGCAGTGTGGTCCATTTGGTATACAAGTGGTCATAAATTCCAACAGGGTAGTATTGTTCCTTAATAGCATCCCTGAAGGATTCCCAGGTGGTCTTGAATGTAAATAATGAGGGTTCCTCTGTTTCCTTTTTCTCACAGAAAGTTTCCCACCAATCTTTGACATGGGGAATGACTTTGAAGAGTGCAAAAGTAATATTTTTCTCTATTCGAAAAGTTATGAACATAAAAATACCCTTCTAGTAGATTCAACCACTTGTCTACACCATCTGCGTCTATATGACCTTTAAATACAAGAATATCAAAGTTTGTTTGTACTTTGAAGGGGGCAGCGCCTCCGCTCGAAGAAGATGCGTCGCCTGTTGGTAGTTGCTGAAGGATTTGTGCGAAACTATTCATCATCTCGTTCCTCTGTTGCGTGAGGGCTTCCTCAAGCAACATTTTGAAAGGATCTCTTGTCCCGTCATATTTATTTTCTCCTACCATGAGAGGTTGCTTGGGCGTGCGAGAGCTTTGGTTCTCAAGAGAAACAAGCTGGAGACCCAATTCTTTGTAGTTTGACCTTGTTGGGGACATACATTAAGACGTCAAGGAGCAGACTGCTCTGATACCACTCATCCGGATTTTATGAGAAAAATGAAATGAGTATAGATTTTTAACAGATGCTTAACACAGAATAACATAGATATAGTGAAACTGATTTTCTATTCAATAAGGAAATAAGCTGAAATTGTAAAATGCAGGGGAAAACAAGCTTGCTGGAATGGTGGCAGCTTATCTCTGAGAAGAGATGTGACGGTTGCGCCCATTCACAAGAAGATGATTACAATGAGGCTCTGAAGGCCTTTTTACAATAAACAGGAGTGTAAAAAACACTAGACATCCAAAAACCTAACCCTAGGAGATGAAGCGCCAAAAGTCACGTGGGCCCCGTTTGGGTAAGTCAGTATATCAACTTGTCGGGGTCGTAACTTTTGCATGCGATATCCGTTTTAGGCGTATGAGAGCCCATTGGAAAGATCTACCTGAGGAATACAACTTTTGATGATAATTTCTTGCTAAATTATTTGTGTACTACATACCAAAAAAAACGTCGTTTAGGGCCTCAAAATGGCTCCAGAAGTTCAGGACCGAAAAAACTGCTAAAAATAGTAAATTACCAAAATTGCCAGAAAGTTTTTTTCGAGCCAGCTGGAAAAGGTGGTTGGCCACC